>CM030367.1:95626969-95756969 GCA_017893485.1 Hemerocallis citrina
TTCTCCTACTTTAAATCCTACACTCTTCTACTCTCATTCTCACCCCCAAACAAACCCTATACTAAAATTAGAGCCAAGGAGAAGGAAAACAAGTAGCCAAACAAGGAGGAGGAGCCAAGGAACCAAGAAGGCAAGGAGCTAGGAGTAAGAAGGCTAATCAAGAAGCTAAGAGCTTGTAGGATCTCTCTTTTACATTCAAACTCATCAAGGTGGGTGATTCTAATCTCTTAATTGTTTATATTGTTAAATGGTGGTTGTAGTGACTGAAAAATGACATGCATGCTCTTGTATGAACTTAAATAACTCGTTTTTTGCTAAGAAACCCAAAACAGAAAATCCTGTTAAAAAGCTGAATTTTTGCTGTCAGTTCGTAGCTCATATCTTGAACACTACTGCTTGTATTAACTTGAAATTTTTATATGATGTTCATTTATGTGTCGTACACCTTCAGTAAGTTTTTCCGGTTTTTTATGATTTTTCCTTCTATTAAAATAAAATGCCAACTTTCATGCTGGTCAGAATAGAAAGAAACAGTTTTTGTTGTTACTATTGTGAGCAGAATGGCTTGTATCTTGATACATGCTTATGGGAATGATTTGAAATTTTAGTATGTCATTGTTAAGTTTATCTAAGACTTATGTTTCAAATTTCATGAGATTTGGATCATTGTAGCTATGTTAACAAAATCATGCAAACTCAGCTAGTTATTTTAGTAAACAGAACTGTTGATGTTATTGCTCTGTTTTTTGTGTCATTCAAAGAGACATAATTGAAAACCTAATTGGTATATTCACCTCATTTTTGGAAGTATTGTCACGTCATGTGTCAGGAGCTAGAATCTAAAATTTCATAATGTTCTGACACTGTTTACTATTTTAATCTGATTTTACCCCATGACTATGTTATTATGATGTGTTGTTCTAAGAATCTGTATACTTGTTAAAGATGGGACCATAAGGGTTTGTAAACGACTTATTCTGAAGAAACTTGAAACTAAGAAGTTTAGTAGACCCATAGACCTTTCTGGAATGACTGAGAAATTATGATTTGGATAAGTGTACGATTTTATATGATTTTGCAAGTAACGACAGAAACACAGTGAATCATAGAGCTTACTGTTTTGCACCATGTTCATGGAAATGAGTTTGAACATGTACTTTACTAGCTTAGAGCTGTTGTTGGAGGTCAAGAATCATGTTATAGATGTGGACATGAGTTAGGACTCAAATTACCTAAAGTTCCTTGCTAAGAGTGGCTCATAGTCGCTTATAGACCCCAATATAGACAACATTGTTCACTGTTTTGAAGTAGAAATTGTATTGGATGTTGGGGCATTGTTGTTGACCACTTTGGGATGAAATCCATGTTCAAAATGTGCTTATACTTGCTGTCTATCTTGAGTAGAAGTATGGGAGCGCCCGATCGCGGTTTCTCAAAGAAATGGAACCGGGAATGACTCCGTTTTGGCATAAAAGCCAAATGTGTGCTTGCTGTTTGGAATTAAAGATTGTCAATTTTAGGGCTCTTAGAATCCTTTTTTGGATATTCATGGGTTAGGAATTACTCCTAGTGTGGTTTACCTTGTTGGGGTATGTTGGTTGAGTATTGAGACTATAGGACTAAGTTTTATTGACATACCTAGACGGGTAGAATAGGACCCATGTCGCATCGAACGCGTTGGAGGAGACGACTTGTGCACCGACGTACTCGTCGTGCATGGATGGATTCCATGATTTGTGTTTAGAGCTACCACTTGTCGAAGACTATGGAGCGTTAAGTTTAGCGGGAGCTACGTGTTGATCGGGCCGAGGTTGCGATCAAACTCCAAGTGTAGATGGTGGTTGCGGCGATCGACGGGGTCGATTCGTCGTTGGTTCGTGCCAAGTGTGGGCCGAGGCCGGTCAACCCTTGGGCCAAACTTGAGGGCTAGTTGAGTCCTAGTGTGGGAAGAGTTGAGATCCATTAATGATAAAAGATAATTAACTAGAAATAGTCTACAAGTAGAACTTAACTAGTTGTTCATTGCAAGCCAAGTTGATTACCAAGTTAGGGATCGGATATGGTAGGTAGATCGCCTAACTAAGGGAATGGGTAATATGAGATATTTCTAGGCTCGCCTAGAGGTTCATACTTCTAATAAGAAAATGAAAGAGAATTAGAGATTGACTAGAGTCATGGATTTTAGCAATCGGTTGATAAAACAAATGTTAGTAATCATGTGATTAGTCTGATCTTTAATCTTGGAGTGGGGTAGCTGTGATAATTTGGTAGGACTAGATCGAGTCTTGGTTGAATGTAAGGATAGATACTAGCGAGGGTGTTCGCCTATCAGAGGGACGCATGGCGTCATCACGCCTGGCCAAAATCTAGGTTCGTTTAATGCGGATAGGGACCCCGAGCTGCCCTGGACGGAGTTGGGTAAACTCTATGGGGGCTCCGCTGTTTCGGCAGAAATGCCTTTATGTCCGTAACAACCTTTGAAGATGTTTAGAGTGTTGACATCATCTCGACTGCAAGTTCTGCTATAGTGTAAGGACGAGTGTAGCGGAGTTGGGAAAACCTTATATCCGTCAGGTCCTTTATTGATCAATGCGGGCAGGAGGTTTAGAGAAAGACCCAGTGAGCGAGGCTCTACGGAAAAGGATCTAAGTCCTCGGCGGGGAGCCCTGATGTCTGTATATCAGCTTTTGGTGAGGTCTGGGGAGACGTAGATACAGCAACATACCATGGGTACAGCCGAGACGGAGTAAGCCGGTGGTTGAGATCCCGGGCATAGTGGATAAAACACGAGGTTTGGACACCACTAATGACAGCAGCGACTGGAGTAAGCCGGACGACTGCAGACTCACCATCACTGGAATCAGAACCAGGAGAGAGCACAAGAGTATGATGCATAGCGGGGGATCGAGCCCCATCAAACTGAAGAACGTCGTTTGATTGGGGGATGTGTAGTATGGGATGCATATCTTTCAACCAAGCGTGCATTAGCTTTAAGAGCATGTGTGCATTAGTGTGTGCATTAGATTAGGCCATGGCATACACCGACACTTATTGGACATCACCTTTTTCTTCGCATAAAATTTTATTTGTGGTTGTTGAGATTGGAATCGTTATATTATGGCGTAGAGAGGATAGCCGAATATAGCATTTCATCAGTTGTAATCAACTGACGTGCTCACAGTTCAGTGTAGGATTGCCGACTTGGGAACGCAGGAAAACTCTAGCAGGAGAAAGCATCCAAGTGAAAGTTACTGTCCAAATTTTATTATACATCCAAGTGAAAGTTTTTAATTTCCTGTGATTTTTGTTGTGTTGTGACTCATTTGAAGAAAGATCCTGGAGTGTGTCACGAGTTTCTATGTTAGGAATTCTAGGCGCTACAATATAGGCATCGTTCAAGCCCATAAAAAGTGACAGACTAGGCCCACTAGGAGAGACACCCAGCCCATGAAGGACTAGGAGTCAAATCTCTTATCCTCTAACAAGAGAACTTATCTCTTGAGAGGGAGAGACATAAAGGTGATAAGAAATTAAAATCGATTCAACGGATCTAGATCGATGTCTTAATATTTTTCTCATACCTATAAATACCCCTCCCCCTCTACAGTCAGAAGATAATCAACAATTTGCCAATTTCTCTCTCATTTTCTCTCTCATACTTTCTTTCTCTTTCCGGTTCTGACTTGAGCATCGAAAGGTCTGTCGGTGGGGCCACCCCCCGGCGTTTCAGGCTTTTTTCAGGTCCATCGACCGCATCAGCAACCATCAGATTCAGATCATGGTGGTCAATCAACGATCTAGATTCAATCTCAGGAGCTCTAATCGTATTTCATGGCCAAGGTCAAAGGTCAGACTTTTAGTAGTTTCCATAAATTATTAACTCGCTATCTGTTTTCTCCCACACCAAAATAAGCAGCAACAGATTGGCGTCGTCTATGAGAAACTACACTAGTCTGACCTGCCAAAATGCCACCAATACTAAGAGGCAGAGGGGCAGCCTCAAGCCGTCGCACCAACTCTCTTCGTCAACCAGCTCCTCCTATGAAGATCTAATTCCTCCTCAACAGTCACCCCGATAACCTAATCAAGCTCCTTCCAACGGAGAGGCACCGGGGGCTCCCGACAAAACCATCATGAACAACATCCTCAGCACGATCGTATCTTATTCCATAATGCTTCAACTGATTCAATGGCCTCGTAAGGTCCTCAGGGGTCTAGAGATCTCCGCCAGATCATCAGTGTCGGGCAACAAGGAACCGATCTGCGAACCCGGTTGGACGAGAGGCGCACCCGATTTGAGGGCATCTCGCTCGAGACATCAACTAAACCAGAGAACCAACTTTCCTAGACAGAGATCAAAGCAATCCTCCTCTCACAGGGGGCGCACCACCATAAGGAGCCCGACTCATGAGAGTCGAAAGCTTCTTGTGCAGAACAAAGGGGGAAATGCCCCAGTCACTAGGGTCGAATTGGCTAAGTTCAAACTCGGCATCCTCTGTGCCATTCAAGGAAGTTAAGATCTGGGCCAGCCCCCCAACGAAGGATCTACCGACTCAACTGGATCCCAGAGGAAGGATGACCAAGTCCTTCGCTGTATCTAAGAGGTAGAAGATCATCTAGAACAGATGAAGAATGAGAGAAACCGCTCCAACAGGGTTTACCGCCCTAGTCGAGCTCCCTTCAGCGAAACCATCCTCGATGCACCCATTCCAAGGGACTTCAAGGCTCCTCAATTTGAATCTTACAATGAAGAATCAGACCCGACCGACCATATAGAGAGCTTCAAAACACTCATGATGGTCTACAACGCCACTGATACACTCATGTGTCGAACATTCTCTGCCACACTGAAAGGATCAGCAAGGAAATGGTATTCGCGCCTGACTCCAAAATCAATATTCTCTTTCGATCAGCTCGAGGAGCTTTTCTTTGAGCACATCGTTACAAGCTGCAAAGCTGAAAAAACAAGTGCCTCCCTATTAGAACTGAAACAAAGAGATGTAGAACCGCTGAAAGACTTCGTCAAACTCTTTAAAACTGAAGTAAGTCGATTTCCTCCTTGAACACTTCAGTGGCGGCTGTAGCTTTCCACCACAACGTCACTAACAAAGACCTGAAAACTACCCTCGCAAAAAAGCCACCCAAAAATTTTACTGAGCTCCTGGAATAGAGTGACAAGTATATCAGGGTTGAGAAAGCTCTCTATCCTCAAGGCAAGAATGATTCATCTTTCGAGAACAAACGAAAGAATACAAGTGAGGAAGAATCCAGGGAGTTCCAAAAAGACGGTGCAGGTCAACGCCGTCCAACTCCAACGCCACGCTTCGACAAGTTCACTCCTCTCAATGCAAGTGCATCAGCCATCCTCATGGAAGTTGAGAAGGATGAAATAATCTGCCATCCCCATAAGATGTCAACGTCTAGCAGAAGAAGAGACAAAAATAAGTGGTGTGCATTTTACAGAGATCATGGACACACTACTGATAACTGTCGAGCCCTTAAAGAAGACCTGGAAGTCCTAATTCACAAGGGCTATCTCTCCTACTTCATTCAGAAAGATAACAACGCCAAAATTCCTCCGCTGGAGGAGCTAACAAGCGTCAAGAGAGGCCATAGGAATCGCAAGACTCTAAACACATGGCCGTCCTCCACTCCATTCATGGAGGCCCGATGGGGGGAGATTCCAACTCCTCCCGCAAATCTTTCGTCAGGGAAGTCAACTACATAGATAACATTCTGCCTGCCAATTGCACCGGGGTCCCGATATCTTTCTCCGACAAGGATTTAGAAGGCGTCTGAACACCTCATTGCGACACATTGGTCAAAACCTTTGTATGGTGAATCATAAGGTACGCCGCATCCTGGTGGACAATGGCAGCTCAGTAAACATCCTCTTCATGGACACATTTGAGGCTCTCTAGCTCTCCCAAGACTGACTCAAGCCAGCCGGTTATACACTTCACAGATTCTTCGGTGTCCCCGTTCAAGTAGAAAGAGTCGTCACACTGGATGTGACAGCAGAGAAAGCACCCTGCTATTCAAACGGAAGCAATGGACATTATGATAGTCGATCTCAAAGCTGCATACAATGCTATATTCGGCCGTCCCAGCCTAGCAGTCTTCCATGCAGTTGTCTCGACATTTCACATGAAAATGAACTTCCCAACAACAGCTGGTGTAGGCCATGATGTAGGAAGCCAACAGGTAGCACAAGCATGCTACACCGCTACAATGGGGGGCTCGGTTCTCCCCCTCAATGCCATAGAGTTACCGCCAGAAAGCAGCCACAATAATTTCAAGACTGTAAACAAGCTTGAAGCCACTGCCATAAACAATTCTACCAAGAACTTCCAAACCTACCAAATCATCTCTCACCAGGTCCAAACTGGTTCTCATCATAACACAGTAATAAACCTGAATCCCTCGACCGAAGCCACTCCGCTCATTCAACGGAGACAAATAGTCATGCCTAAACACATTGGTGCATTAGAAGATTTCTTTTTCTCTATGAA
This sequence comes from Hemerocallis citrina, assembly GCA_017893485.1. Lineage (NCBI taxonomy): Eukaryota > Viridiplantae > Streptophyta > Magnoliopsida > Asparagales > Asphodelaceae > Hemerocallis > Hemerocallis citrina. The sequence goes on from CM030367.1 coordinate 95,633,482, forward strand.
AAACAATGGGGAGCTCCCTCCAAAATAGACAAGTCCAGACAAGGTTTACCAAGTTGTTCACCTAATGGCTCACCAACTTAAAGACCCAGGGGCAAGGAGATATCAACATAACTTGGAAAGTAGAACACCTTATGAAGGAGAACGAGGGCATCTGAAATGTCCTCTCTTAATAGTAGTAGCAAAATTTCTCAATTTGTAATAACGGCCGGCCACTAGAGCAGCCGCGTAGTTTTATTTTCCAATAAAATGTAGTAAGGTTTTTTGCTAAATTCTTGTCCAACTCTACGGATGCATACAATGAGTTGAGTGCCAAACTTATACATAAAAATGGCACCAAAAACTCGTTAAAAGCATCCTACAAGATGGGTTCGGAGTCCACACCTGTGGTTCAAAGTTACTTTAGCAATTTGCAATGAACTACAGAGTGTGCTTTGTCATTCGATCTACTCCTGCAACCTGTTAATACTTAAGCAAACATTGAGCTAAACACCCAACTTATGCCGAGAGCGGCGCTAAGAACTCGTTACAAGCTTTCCATAAGACAGATTCAGAGTCGATACCCATAGATTGGAGTTACTCTAGCAATCTGCAATTAAGCACGTTCAGATTTTAACTCGCCATTCGATCTGTTCCTGCAATCCGTTAGCGCCTCCAAGACCGGTTCGGGGTCTATACCCATGGCTCGGAGTTACTTTAGCAACCAGCAATTAAGCACGTTCAGAGTTCAACTCGCCATTCGATCTGCTCCTGCAACCTGTTAATACCTAAACTAACAAGTTCGGAACCCATACGCATGGCATCGGAGTTACTTTAGCAATCGGCAAACAAGCACGTTCAGAGTTCAACTCGCCATTCAATCTATTCCTGAAACTAGTTAAAATTCCTTGAAGACAGATTAGGAGATCCAAAATCTTGGATCGTAATTACTCCAGTATCACTTGTAAAAGCAACACTTAGAGTTCAACTCTTCACTCGATGTGACTCTCACAATTTGTTGGAGTACCCATACAGCAAGTTTGGAAAACAACTCTCCCTCAGAGTTGCTCCTACAACTAGCTGAGTTCAAGGCAAAGAAGTTTTAAATTTCGTCACACACCGTCGATGGTTCGTTAGCTATACACAACAGACTTGAGGCCCTGTTATTTAGCTACAAAGAACCCAGTCGATGGCGCATCATCCTTGACAGCAAGGATCAAGCATATGAAGAGATTTCATCAAAAATCACAGAATTATTGCAAACCCATATGTTCAGATCCAGTACCACTACAAATATCTACAAATACAAAATGGCAAGTCCAGAGTTTAACTCTCCCCAAGAGCACCTCATACGACTAGCCAACCCCAAGACATTAAATCACAGGACAAGACACCGGCACGTAGAAGACTTCTTACTCCACAAACTACAAGTTACATGACAACATCAGAATTACAATGAGTCTACGTTTTATGTCTAGGAATCGCTACCAAAAGTTCTGCGAACACGATACAACAAACTGTCATGCAAGTTGCTCTTCCAGCTACACCCTGGAGAGATGCTATACCTAAGAGAAACAAACATCTTCACCAGCCTCCTACTAGCTAATAGCTCCATAAGGCTGCCTCAACTCTTGATGATGAAATTCAAGACAAGTCTTCCTTAGGCGGGCAAGCTCCAGGTTTATCCGAACATCTTCACCTGAACAAGCTCCAACTCCATCTCGCTTCAAGCACTGTGCAAACGGAAGAATCCCAACTCTGTCAAGCACTGCGTATCTCGAAAGAGAGCAAGCTCAATGTCTCGAGGACCTAGTTCGATGTACACAACTATCTGTTGACAAAGAGAAGAATAGAACTACTTCAACGCTGAACAAATACAAGTGACTTCACTTTCGTATTAAGAAGATTCAGAACATCCACAGCTCATTCGCTCTGAAAATGAGTTTGGCACTATACACGCCACTTAAGCTCCTCCGGCCGACAACTCGTCAACATCGAGCAACGAGTTCGATGCCTTGCGCTTCGCTCAAGCACTGCCAACAACTCGTTGGCTCAAAACAACGAGTTCAATGCTCTGCTCTCCGCATAAGCTCCACCAGATAGCTCATTAGCTCCAAACAACGAGTTCTACGATCTGATTGCCGCTTAAGCTCAATCAACAACTCGTTGGTCCCAAACAACAAGTTCAGTACTCTGATCATCGCTTGAGCTCCATTGGTAACTTGTTGGCTCCGAATAATGAGTTCAACACCTTGGTCTCTGCTCAAGCTCCATCAACAGCTTATTGGTTCCAAACAACGAGGTCAGCGCCTTGCTCATCACTTGAGCTCCATCAATAACTTATTGGCTCCAAACAACGAGTTCAATGCCTTACTCTTCGTTCAGGCTTCGTCAAAAACTCGTTGGCCCCAAACAATGAGTTCCATGCTCTGCTCGCTGCTTAAGCTCCATCAATAACTCATTAGCTCCAAACAACAAGTTCAATGCCTTGGTCTTCGCTCAAGCTCCACCAAATAGCTTGTTGGCTCCAAACAATGAGTTCAACGCTCCACTCACTGCTTGAGCTCCATCAACAACTCGTTGGCTCCAAACAACGAGTTCAATGCATTGATCTTTACTCAAGCTCCATCAACTACTCGGTGGCACCAAACAACGAGTTCAATGCCTTGATCTTCGCTCAAGATCCATCAATAGCTTACTGGTCCCAAACAATGAGTTCAACGTTTTAGACTTCGAACAAGCTCCACCAAATGGCTTGTTGCCTCCAAACAATGGGTTCAATGCTCTGCTCATCGCTTGAGCTCTATCAATAACCTGTTGACTCCGAACAACGAGTTCAATGCTCTACTCTCTGCATAAGCTTCGTCTATAACTTGTTGGCTCCAAACAACTGGTTCAATGCTTTGTTCACCGCTTGAGCTCCGTCAACAACTTGTTTGCTTAAAACAACGAGTTTAACATCTTGATCTTCACTCAAGCTCCACCAAACAACTCGTTGGCTCCAAAACAACGAGTTCAATGTTCTACTCACCGCTTGAGCTCCGTCAACAACTTATTGACCTCAAACAATGAGTTCAACGCCTTGGTCTTCGCTCAAGCCGCACCAAACAGCTCGTTGGCTCCAAACAATGAGTTCAATGCTCTACTCTCTGCTTGAGCTCCATCAACAACTCGTTGGCACCAAACAACGAGTTCAATGCTCTGCTTGCCATTTGAGCTCCATTAACAACTCGTTGGTTCCAAATACCGAGGTCAATGCCTCGATCTTCACTCAAGCTCCATCAACAACTCATTGGCTCCAAATACTGAGTTCAATGCCTTGATCTTTGCTCAAGCTCCATCAACAACGTGTTGGCTCCAAACAACGAGTTCAATGCCTTGATCTTTGTTTAATATCCATCAACAGCTTATTGGCTCCAAACAACGAGTTCAACACCTTGGTTTTCACACGAGCTCCCTCAACAACTCGTTGACTCCAAACAACAAGTACATCGCCCCGTTCCTTACTCGAGTCCTTTCAACGACCCCTCATCTTTGTGCAATAGGCTTGGCATCCAACACCGACCTAAAATTGTCTCTACAAAACTTGTTGGACCAAACAGTAGGTTCTACATCTGATGCTAGCCTAAAACTGTCTCTACAAAACTTGCTTAGCTCAAACAGCAAGTACAACAAGTTCCAGCTCCGTCTTTGAGTTTGTCTCCACAAAACTTGTTGGACGCAAACAGCAAGTTCAATGACCAAAACAGCAAAATCTACCTCAACTCGATCAAGGAGTGACCTCTATAAACTTGTTGGGATCAAACAGCAAACTTGAACTCTGCTGCACTACGGGGTGTCTCTCCAAACTCACCAGGATCAAACGGCAGTTTCTGAATCAACTCCTTCTGCGATTTGCCTCTCCAAACTTGTCGGGATCAAATGGCCGTTTCTAAATCAACTCTGTCTACAGTTGCCTTTCCAAACTTGTCGATCGCAAATGGCAAGCTCTACGTCAACTCAGTTGGAGAGTTGTCTCTCCAAACTTGCAGGGCACAAACGGCAAGCTCAAACATCTGACTCTGTCACGGAACTCATTATTAACTTGCTGGGCGCAAACAACAAGCTTAACGTTCAACTCCATCTCAGAGTTGCCTATACAAAACTTGTTGGGCACAAACGGCAAGCTCAAATACCCGACTCTGTCACGAAACTCACTATTAACTTGTTGGACGCAAACAGCAAGCTCAACGTTGAACTCCGTCTCAGAGTTGCCTATACAAAACTTGTCGGGCGCAAACGGTAAGCTCAAACATCCAAATCCATCACAGAGTTCTCCCCAAACTTGTTGGGATAAAACAGCAAGCTCTACGTCAACTCAGTCAAAGAGTTGTCTCTCTAAACTTGCCGGGCGCAAACGGCAAGCTTTATGCACAACTCCATCACGGAGTTGCCTTCACAAAACTCGTCAGGCGCAAATGGTGGGTTCAAATGTTCAACTCCGTCCCAGGACCGTCTCAACAAACTTGCTGGGATCAAACAGCAAGTCTACCATAGCTCATATAGTTCAACTATATATATCCAAGATTCCACAATCAAAGCACTCTACCCTAGACTGACAGAATGCTCCTCCAATGACAAAATGCTCGATCGAGAAAACAAGCAAACAACTCAATGCTTGGTCAATGAAAAAGCGAACGGGCAACGAGATGTTTAATCGACAATACAAGCGAATCATACAACATTTGGTCGATAGTAGAGTAATTCGATGAAGTAGGATGTTTAAAAGGCACTTGCTGTGTGAAAAACCTCCAGATTAAGTTCTACAAGTGTAATGCACCGGATCCCCGTTACCGGATATCCGTGGCACAACTAGAATCTTTGCCTTCAAATGCATCTCAATACAGTAATAACATGGAAATTTAAACACTTTTTATTGCCAAATAAGGTCATTACATCATTGATTACAACCAATATCTTGTTCTTGAACAAGAATGCAAATTACATTAACTCATTATATCTTATTACAAATTATTTACCAACTCTTCTTGTAAAGCTATCAGCTGTCTCCTGGAATGGCAGTCGACTGATCACCGCCGAAGCTCCGCTGAGTGGTCAATCTGCTTCCCTGGAACTTGCCCATCATCTTGAGTCTTTCGCTGTGCGACTTTGATATTTCTGCACCTGCTTGAAAGGTAGGACCGGTACCTAAAAGGTGGGGAATGTCAGTACTTCGACTGACGCAATGCTGATAAGAAATAGCGCTCCAAACTAGCAACCACAAACCATCTTGAATGGAAAACGAAATGTGCATCCTAATTCTCTAGTGTTCGTGTATGTCATGATCTAACAACTAAATGCATAATACAAGGCACGAAAATATATGCTCTTAATCTAATGTCAGCAAAACTCTGGATACGCATGCATCCCATACTACATATGCTCCAAATCAAGCCGTCTTCTCCAAATTCAGGGTTTCGAAGCCCTCACCATGCAAATGCATTCTACTATTGTACTCATCCTGTTCCTGATAGATACCACGTGGCTGGTTAATCCTACAGTTATTACTGCTAACACAGTGGTGTCCCCGTTTGCCACTCGTGCCCAATCCGGTCGGGATCACACCAAATGCCATGACGATCTTATAGATATGCGTTCCTGTATATCCATGGTGCTGAAGATCCATGAGACTGCCTCCCTTTATGGTCTATTCGTGTCCACCAACATAAGAACATGACGGCCTCAAGGGTCTAAGCCCCCTAGCTGACAGAGTTTCTCTCTATTGTTACCACGGTACTTCAGAAATTAACAAAGCAGGGATATGACTTCCATGTGCTCAGCTAGTAAGCGAACACAGCCTGTATCCCTACGACGGGAAAAGAACAACCCTAATTATCACCGCCTAGTACTGGCCCTCAGAACAAGTCGAATTATAGCTAATCACCCCTAATACCAACTTGGTCCTTAAGCGGAAGTAAGAAACTTAATTAAATTGAAATTACTAAAATATGCTTGTTATCCAAAATCATGTACGTAGTTCTATCGAACAATTGATCCCCGACTGGGTCTGTCAAAATAATAATCTGGTGAGTCGATACTTATCGGCTGCCACACTCCTATTGGTCCTTGACCACTTCGCAGCCCTGTGACCTTCAGCGAGTGGTACAACGGTGCCCAAGAAATGCCTTTTATCGGTAATGCTTTCACTCATAACAGCAAACTATTGACAGACCAAGGAGATAAACACGACAAAACATACTCCAAATGCGATAAGTTCGATTTCTTGAGTATTGCAACGCTACTAGCTCACAAGCCCATAACTTCTAATCCATGTACTGGGTTGCATGAACATCACCTATTACCCCCAAAAGCAAGTCCATTAACTCTTATCTACAAAAGGGGAAAATAGTACTTTCAACACTTCGTCAAAAATCATGACTAGCCAACTATGTTGCTTCTGCCTGAAACTTAGAAAGGTCATATCTCCCACAATACAACTCGAATTTGGGTGTTCAACCCAATCTGAAATGGTGAAGACCTAGGATACAACTTTCTAGTTGATCATCACCTCAGCTTCAGTCATCTAATTCCTCAAAATAGCCTCACAAGCCTCAGCATGTGTACTTCCTATATACTAGTTGCACCTTACCGATAGCATAAAACTCTACCTGCTCATCGGAAAGATACAAATCCAGGTTCTTTGGAAAGATGTGAATGTCCTCTACAACTTCCTAATTTATCACCAATTCCAAATGTTTCATTTGATCACCCTAAAACAAACATTTCTCTCAGGTGTACAGAACCACACATAAGGCAAAACTCAAACAGAGCCTTCAGCTCAGAATCTGGTTTCTGTTCAATCTTGCGAATATCATATTTAATAATCTACTCACAGTAATTTCCTCCAATAAGTCTTGTTGAAAATCTCTAGATGTCTACTACAATTTCCTAATTGAATACTTCCTCAAATTCTGCTCTCACAGAGCCTTAAAAGCACCATCTTATCAAAGTGTCAAACTAACTAAGTTAAGCACAGTACATTCTAAAATATCCATCATAAATCACATACTTACAAAATGGTAACCAAATTTGCATTATAGAAACTAGACATCATCATAAGTAACATGCAAAAAGTTTCATATCCAAATTCCAAGTATTCACTGAGTTCTATCTGTTACAAACATGCATAAAAATTCTGCTATTCTTCAGTTCCTATCTTGACTACTGTTGATTGATTAACTCTGAACATGCATGAAAAATCATCTAAATAATTTAATGATTTTTTCATAGAGTCTAGATGCATGCAAGAAATCATGGTAAAAATATCAGAACTAAAACATAAGCCAATTAATTCTAAGAATTTCTACAAATTCAGTCATCACAATAGACAGACACAGTCTCTGTCTCACGACCCAGTCCTCAAAATCGATTTTATTAAAATATCAAAAATCATCAGAAAATTCCGGAATAAATCATGCATCTTTTAGACATATATGAGATCATCCTGTATAATTTTCATCATCAAATTCTAAGTAGTTTGTTCTCTGGAAATTCGGAACTAAGGCATGCAGATCATGATTTTCTGTTTCTATTTCCAGATTCTAACAATCTACACTTATACAACCATTCTCATACTACTACTATTCATGCCTGCAAGAAATTAAACAAGAATGAACAAGAACAAGTTCAGAGAACTCCTCACCCTGAGTTGGCTTGAGAATATGGGATTTGCCTTGAGCTTGTTCCTACAAAATCCTACTCCAAAACTTGAGAACACTTCTTCAAATTAGCTCCTTTCCCTCCTTCCTTTCTCCTTTCTTTTTCTTTTCTGAAATTCCAGAGCTCAAGATATGAGAAGAAGTGTTTTTAATCAAGAGAGGAGTAAGGAAAGTGGGGGGAAGGGGGGCGGCCAATTAGGGTAGGTGTAGTACCCCGTATTTTTAAATATAATTTTAAAGATTTATAAATAAGTTAAAATAATTTTCTGGAGATTTAATAAATATTTTTCTAAAGATTTATCTTTTTACACGTGCAAATATTTTCTTAGGAAGTTCAAGAGCCAAAATTATTTTGTGAAAAATCATTATTTATTATTTGGAATTATTTGTAATTTTTCTAGATTTTTTTGATATTTAATGGACCTATTTGCAAATATTACGAAAAGAATGATCTTTTTGCAAAATTGTCATTTTGAGGGATGAAAGTGCAAAACTGTTTTTCTGGACCTTTTCAAATAGTGTCGGCTGTAAATAAATTGTTCATTTTGTTTTTAGATCTCAATTAAATTGGTTTTATCAAGTTTCCAAGTATAGAGATCTATTTATGTAAAGTTATATTTTGAAAGAATTATTTTGCAAATGTGTTTAAAACCCTAATTCTTCAATTTCTGGTCTATTTAAAAGATGGAGTGCAGCCGTCTTTCGCTGCACAACACAAAGGTTTAAATATTTTTACTTTCGTGGAGATTTAAAGAGGGGATCTTGGATTCTTTACAAAGGATGGATTCTTCGTCTTGCTTTGTTGTATTCGTTTGATCTCTCCAACGAGTGAATGAGGTAAACTGTTTTGTTATTTTATTTTATGTATGTTGTATGTGGTGGTTCCTCTATTAGAAATCATGCTAGGATTTGGTTAGAATATGTATGTTGGATAGATGATAAAATTGGATCTTTGAGAAGAACCCTAGTTATTGTGAGTAGAATTGCATGTGGATGATTTTAGATTGTTGGAAAACCTAATATAAATTGTGAGTAGGCTATTTCTTTTGGATTATTGCTGATTTGATTGAGTATGATGGATGTTATGCATTAATTAATTGAAGATAAGATTTTTGGACTATTGGTGAGTTGGATGAAAGCAACTTGACCATGTTAAGGATAAATTTGTTTATGAATCAACTATTGAGAATAGTTGAGATTGAGTTTGAGGAATTTTGAGAATGAGTAATGGATTAAAAGACCATGTCTTGAGGATTTGAGTTTTGATGTCTAGATTTGGATTTGATACATTTTTGATTAAATTTTGGGATTTGTGATTTTGTGAAATAGTTCACTTGAATTTGGATTTACTCAAATACTAAGTTTGATATCTGAATATTTTGTTATTTTAGTTTATGGATTAGTAAAGTTTTCTTTGGTGCACGAACATGCACGAAACGTTTTCATGAATATCGTATTTTTGTTGTTTAAGAAGAAATTGAGTTTTATGTGTTTTCGAAGGATTTTACTATATCTCAACCTATTTTGGTATCGATGTGGGTTGGGAATATAAAACAAAGTTATTTTGATGTATGATTTATTATTAAAAACTCTAATTTTGATATATGCACACATTCATGTTTTTATTTTGAAGAAGTTCATCAAAAAGCTATTTTATCAATTCAAATGGTTTTTTATTAGTTTTTATGGATCTTTGTATATCCTATAAGTTGTATTTGATCATATCAGAAATATACTTTGGATAGATTTCATTTTTGTAAAGTAAATCTTCGTATCAGTTGAATTATGCACAACCCAAACTGCAGTCTATAGGTGAGGCAGTCGACTAGTATGTTTCGACAGTCGACCATCGCTACCTGGCTGCTATGTTTTTCTCGTTTTTCTAGAAATCTCATGTGGAACAGTCGACTGAACCATTTCTCCAGTCGACTGTCTCTGCTCTGTTTTGGTATTTTCTCGAGGTATTGGATTTTCGCTCTGGACAGTCGACTGGTGGCTTTTACAGTCGACCGTCAATACTTAGAATTTATTTTCTTAAAGATGTTGGTTTTTCTCTCTGGACAGTCGACTGATGACCTTTTTACAGTCGACTGATACTGATGCTTCCTTGAGTTTCCAGGTGTTCTTTAAATCGTTGATTCTTTAAATGTTTTTGTATCTATAACTTACTATTCTAAATATTATTGTTTCTACAGAACATATGGTTTCAAGATATTTCATTGTTGGATTTTGATTCTGAAATTTTATAAAGATTTGGGTTTTATTGATTGGAGAGGTTTCTCCCTTTGATCGTTTTGACGATGGATTAATGAGTTTTGGTCTTGTTGAGATCTCTAGGAGTTGAGTGGGAGTCATGTGAACTGGCAGTTGAGATTTGTTGAGTTAGACCTGGGGATCTTGATTTAGTTGTTGTTGAGTATTTAAGTCCGGCAGGATACACTAACTCTAGAGATGGAGATTTTGTGCTTTTAATAATAACCAACTTAAGGACAGGCACTAGTGGGGATGTGATGGAACTTGGGAAACGTAAGTATAGGCTCATAGTTTTGTTAGTCTAACAGATGTGATCCAGAACTGTTTGTTGTTCTGTCTCGAGAGGATATTTGTGTGTTCGCATGTCGAGGGCCTGCAGGCCTATTCACGGAGCATGTAGGGTGCATTCGCGTGTCGAGGGTCGGCAGGCCTATTCACGGAATGTACTTGGTGTATCTTCACGTCGAGGGCCTTGCAAGCCTATTCGTAGGGTACATGGGCATGGAGATGATTCTTCGGTTTTTTAGCTATCTTACATAATGCTTGCGCATCGAGGGCTGTGGTGCCTATTCGTAGAATATTCTGGATCTTGTTTTCCATCACAGTAGTAGGATTAGCTGCATAACGAGGAGTTATCCCTATAAAGTGGAGATCGTTAAGGGCTTGCACCGGGCCTATGTACTATGGAATGCATAGAATCTGACAAGTATGCATTAGAGAGTCAGCATATAGAATTGTGTTTTCTTGACTTGGTTTTATGCTTGTGTTTTCCTATTTTTCCTACACTTGACACTTAGTCTAGAATCACTTGACGTTTTCATGAATTACTATTTGCTATCTTATATTCCTTGATATTTTCATGCTTTACTTATTTGTTATTTCTCATTTCATTTATTCTTGCTGTTAATATATGTTGTTGATGACTCAGTGTTTTATGAGTTAATTATGTTGTTTTGTTATTATGTCACTCACACCGTTATGGCTGACCCCTGTAGTTTCGAGGGTTAGGGATCATCTCTAGCCTCATGTTTTACAGGTTGTTGCTTAGAGCTTGGGGTTTGGATGCTTGAGATAGTTTCGACATAAATTGATGTAATAGAGCTTTTGTGTAAAATTTGTAAAGAAGTGTTGTAAAAAGAAAGTTTGTAATTCAAGGTGTTTTGTATTCCGCTGTGTTGTAAATGATTGTTGTAACAAAAGTTGAAATAAAAATTATCTGTGTTTTTGGACAGTGTTTAATATTACACTTGAAGTTGATGCTGGGAATTGTGCCACGTATTTCTAAGATATTATATTAGAAATTCGGGGCGCTACAGTAGGGGTAGGGGTGAGGTGGCTTAGGTGATTTTGGGAAAAATCATGGTCTAGCTCCTTGTTTTGAGACAAGGCTTGAGCTGAAATTCTTTGGTCTTGATAAATCTCTAAATAAGAGATGAGAGGTTAGATTTGAGTGCATGCAAAGAATATCCATTGTAGTACCATAAAATTACATATTTGCACAGACACCGCACTCAAAACTAGTATATGTACTCGTATCGGTCCTTCTCATTCTCGTGCACCATTTAGAACGCAACCACCCCCATGAACCGCCCCGCAAACATAAACGCACTCCACCATCAATCATACGTATATAATCAAACAACACTGCAATATATACATACATACAGACAATATATATATATATATATATATATATATAGGAGTGATCCAATGAGAAATATCTTAAAATGAGAAAATGAGAAACATTAATTATAACCATTGGATATTAGGGGATTGAGATGAATGGCTCTAATTCATTTGGATTAGTAATTAAAAAAACCAGTTTATTTTAACTAATCTATCAAAAAAAACCACCAAGAAAACCCAAATGATTAATTAGTATGATGTCTAGGAAACCCAAATGACCAAAAAAAAAAAAAAAACTTCGGTTTGCCAAAGGTTTTGTGATATCTCTTCTTGCTCGCTGACTTCAATATCCGCCTTTAGACTACCTATGTACACAACTTTGGTTTCAGAAGGAAAACCATCCCTCATTTGAAGTATGCAACTATGTAATTAAACATGCTTTCAAGACCATATCACATCTTCTTCGTCAAATTATTATCACTATTTATATTTATTCTCTAAAAGTAAGATGACGAGTAATGAAAAGGGGCCACAAATGTCATTCACAAAAACCGAAGTAGAATTTATCGTGGAGATCAGGATGGAGGAATGAGGGTATGCAACTGTAATTTTTATACCACAGTTTTTTATTTGGTTGTGGTAACAAGTAGAGGCTTATAAGCAACCATGGTAACAGAATCAAACACCAACCTTCCAGATATCAAATCTGGTTTCACGTTACTTGATTCTAATGGAAATAAAAGCTATTATTTGGATTCGGATAGCCAAACAAAGCGCATGATAATGGTCTCAAATTTTCTTCCCCTCGACTCTCTCAAAGACGAAACAACAGGAAAATGGTCCTTTTCTTTTGACGAGGACTCACTTCTACTTCAAATGAGGGATGGTTTTCCTTCTGAAACCAAAGTTGTGTACATAGGTACGTTGTCTAAAGGCGGATAATGAAGTCAGCGAGTAGGAAGAGATAGCACAAAACCTTTGGCAAACCGAAGTTTTTTTTTTTTTTTGGTCATTTGGGTTTCCTAGACATCATACTAATTAATCATTTGGGTTTTCTTGGTGGTTTTTTTTATATATTAGTTAAAATAAACCCGTTTTTTTAATTACTAATCCAAATCAATTAGAGCCATTCATCTCAATCCCCTAATATCCAATGGTTATAATTAATGTTTCTCATTTTCTCATTTTAAGATGTTTACCATTGGATCACTCCTATATATATATATATATATACAAAAGCATTATATTATCTGGGGTATTACAACAAGTTAAGTTGACTAGTACAAGAAGCGTACAACGCAACTTCAAGCCAAATGCAGCAAAGGGGATAATTTTGGAGATAACTCCAAGCCAAGTTCAAGATTGGAGATAGTAACTCCATCTCCAAACTCCAATTGAAAGGAGTTGAGATAGCTTCAAAAATCTCCACAAAAACTCCAAAAAATCCAAGCATATGTAAATCCAAGTCCGAAAAATCCCAAAACAAATGACTCATGGTGCCAAAAAAGAAGAAAGAAGTGAGAGTTGGGTCGGGTCAGGTCTCCAAAGCCAGATCCGCAAAACAAACCCAAATACTCAAAATCCCAAAGATATAAATCTAAACGGGCTGCGGGTACAGGTTTCAAACCCGCAACACCAAATCCACAACACCATCTTCTTTTTCTTCTTTGAAAATGAAAAGGGAAGCTCCGAACTCGTCCACATCGTTTCCATAGCTCGACGCTTGCGATGCCCCATCAGTTCCACCAATCTCCGTCGCTCGGTCCCCATCGAAAATGAAGCCTCCAATAGCTCCACCTTCGACGAGGAGCTATGGCTCGACAACGACACTGCCATCTTCACCAAGCTTCAACAAACCTAAAGAAAAAACTAAGTTCATAGCTCGACGAGAAAGAAATGGCTCATAGCTCGTTCGTATCCTCATAGCTCAACGAGGTAGCTCGACGAGGAGAGTTCCATAGCTCAACTCCCTAGCCCGACTAAGGAGCACCATAGCTCGACCAAGTGGGGGTAGCACGACTCTTTCCATAGGTCGACGAGGGCATGGTAGCTCGATGAAGAACGAAGTCGAAGCTCGAACGGAAATCAAAACTTCATCCAAAAAATAGATCTCGAGTCCATAGCTCAACAAGCTTATAGCTCAACGAGACAACGACGAACAAGTCTCATAGCTCGACGGCAAAGAGCCCTCATAGCTCGACCAAGTGGCTATAGGTCGACCAAAACGAGAAACTTCCGATGAAAGAAAAGATTCATAGCTCGACCATACTCAAGCCCCATAGCTTGACCGAACTTCATAGGAAAACGAAGCTATAGGTCGACGAAGCCTTCAAAATTCGAAGAAATTGGCCATAGCTCGAGCAACGGGGTCGCTCGCAGCGCTCGTCAGCCGTCCAATCGTTCGGATATTCGAGCTCGAGCATGATGGACACACGAGATTAGGCCACGTCATCCCATCTTCATCCCCAACGCTCCGCTCTCTCCTCAGCCGTCTGATCCCACTCAGTGGACGAGCTGGAGTGTGATGAACGTTCCTGATGGCGCCACGCAGCCCCTCATCATAGCAATTAGATCTCCGCTTTCATATCCCCCTTAGAGCTCAAGCCAAGGCATGATCAACATTCCAGATCGAGCCACGTCACCTCCTTAGCAGATCCACGCATCAGGGCCATCTGATCTCACTCAACATGCGAGCTAGAGCGTGATCGACGCACCAGATTGGTCCATGTCAGCCCCTAATCACAAACGGTCAAATCATAGTCTTTCAATCCACTTAGCGTGCGAGTTTGATGCTGATCGATGCCTCTGATCGCTTTAAAAAGCATGCGCAACTCTGATTATTTACAAAAAAATCCTTTACAATCATTTACAATCCGAAAATTTAATTTAAAAATCCAAAAAAATTCATTTAAATTCACTAAAAATAATTAAAATTTGATTTATTAATTATAAAATTCGAAAAAGTGATTTTAAAATTGGAAAAAAATCCAGAAAAAAACGAAAAAATCTGGAAAAAAATATGGAAAAATCCAAGAAAATATTCACTACCTTCAGAAGCCATTAATCAGTTCCAGGTATCTTCGAACAGCCTAACTACTAAGATTGAACTCCGTAGTTCAAAAATAAGGCATACTACTCCTCGAAAACCAAGAAAATTACCTTCCGGAAGTGGGGGGCTTATGATGATAGTAAAAATTGCAGCAAATCAGGGTTGTACGATTCTTGCACAGATCTCAAAGATTCTTCAAGCAGATTAATCATAGCGAGCTCTTTAATTGGTCTGGGCCTTCTCCAAGACATTGGCTTCTTTCAAGCCCATAAAAAGTGACAGACTAGGCCCACTAGGAGAGATACCCAGCCTATGAAGGCTAGAAGTCAAATCTCTTATCCCCTGACAAGAGAACTTATCTCTTGAGGGGGAGAGACATAAAGGAGATAAGAAATTCAAATCGATCCAACGAATCTAGATCGATCTCTTGATATTTTTCTCAGGCTTATAAATACCCCTCCCCGTCTACAGTCAAAAGGTAATCAACAATTGGCCAGTTTCTCTCTCATACTCTCTTTCTCATTCTGGTTCTGACTTGAGCATCGGAGCGTCTGTCGCTGGGGCCACCCCCCGGTGTTTCAGGATTTTTGCAGGTCCATCGGCAGCATCAGCAACTGTCGAATTCAGATCACGGTGGTCAATCAACGATCCAGATTCAATCTCAGGAGCTCTAACCACATTTCACGGCCAAGGTCAAAGGTCAGACTTTTAGTAGTTTCCATCAATTATTAACTCACTATTTGTTTGCACCCACACCAAAATAAGTAGCAACATAGGTGATGATTTTGATAAAGGTGGAGCTAATATTGTGGAGGAATCACTGCAGAAATAACCAGATACTGGCGAAGGGGCAACACATTGTGAATATAGAGAAATCCCTTATTAATATAAATTAGTGAGAGAAGGATTGAAAAATCCACAAGAACTTTTGAACGCTTTCGATCAGCATGGTAGACAGTATAATATCATTGAGGCATTTAACACAAACCATTTGGGAAATAACAATTGCGGTCGAGGGAAATATAGCGCAGAACTCAGGGGAAAAACACTCGGGAGGGTGAGTAAATAGAATTTTCTAAAATGTATAACTTAAATTAAATTGAAATAAAAATTAAAGTGCAAGATGAGTTTAGCGAGATATCACGATAATGAACATATCAATCTACAGTGATTGGCAATGCTCTGTTTACATGCACAATCTAAGGGCCTCATTCTTTAGGATTTTTTCAATTGACTAATGAACTTTTCTTTAACCATTTCGAAACGAACCCTCTTATAGCCTAATCTCTTTCCTTCAACAGATCAACTCTCAAAATATATATATACATATATGGAAAGAGATGCTCGAACATAACTCCGAGAAGAAAAGGAAAATGACGACGGAAGCTCGAGAGAATGACTCATTAATAAACATTGCAGTTTGTATCGCAAAGATAAAGACAGCTCCTTCTGTGTCGGTTAGAGAAGCAATCTCTCCTCCTCATAGACCTCCAAACATCTCAGCTTTTTCCATCTGCCAACTATTGGGTTTATGTCTTGCATATTAGATTCAATATGAAGAGAATAGGGCAAAGCGAGAAGAGGTTCGAAGCAAAGAATGGAGGCAGAGAAGTTGATGTTTCTAGTTGTCTAGGAGGTGGTAGTCTCTACCATATTGGGCAGTCAACTGTAAAATTCAGAGCCGCTTTGTGAATGCTCTCGACTACATAATTGCAGACTGCTCTTTTGAGCAGTTGACCGCAAGTGGATAACGGTAGTTATTGGGTCGATTCCTTAGGGATTTGATTGAGCTCGGTTTGTGCTCCAACTAATATCGTGCGACCCTTATTGTGTGGCTCTCTCTTCAAGGTATATTAGACAGTGAAAATCAAGACTATAAACTCGGGTTTCTCCATATCTCTATAAAATAATGTAATGCCCTCCATTGAGAGTAGAGTACTTCAAAGTATCGTCAAGCGAGACTTGAGAGATATATAGATTCTTTGCGAGAGTATTGTAACTCTTGTATCTTCTCTAGTTGAATAATATCTCAGTTATTTCTCCCTCGAATTAGGTTCACCAAACTGGGACAAATATTGTTTGCTTTTGTGCTTAGTGTGGTCTACGGTGCTTGGATGTCAATTGTGATCGGTTGTTGCATAACTCAATGCCTAAAAACTTTCGTTGCGCCGAATTTCACTCTACAAAGTGGTATTAGAATAAAGTTTTCTCGAGTTCCTTGGTAAAAATGACATATCACAGTTTCATGAAGATTAAGCAGTTTGATGGTAAGATCAACTTTAATCTCTAGAATGTGGACATGTAAAAGGGATTGCATCTTAAGGGAAGTCATCTGATAAAAAGTAGGAAAAGTGAGATGAGATATGTTTAAAAGCTTCGAGTTTAATCCGGCTGTCATTGGCGGACGAAGTCACGCAACTTTCTTGATGAGACAAGCGTGATGAGTCTATGGGAGAGACTCATAATTGACTATTCGGGATCGTCGTTACTGGATCAGATGTACTGGAAGAGAAAACTGTTTTGTTTGTCAGTAAAGGAAGGCACCACTCTTCATGAACATTTAGTGAAGTTCAATAAGATGTTATCTACAGGGTTATCTGCCCACATGGAAGCACACTCTCGTGTTTCAACCCCACGTTACTTTGATAGTTGTGGGACGGGCCATATATAAGCCTTTTATGGCATGATATGATCGTGCCTAGTAGCCACATATCATCTGTGCTCAATATGTGGGATTCCTGTTGGTGAAGGTGATAAACGCAGATGATCTCAGCGAAAAGGAAAAAGCTTTCAACTTGATATATTCACTGTCAGATTCATATGAGCATTTGATAACCACCATGCTACATAGAAAATCTTCCAAGGAGAAACTCTCGGTGGCCGCTGTGATCAATGGCTTAAAGGAGGATAAACTTAGGAAAGAAGCTCAGAAATCAAGGTTTACTTCTTTGAGTTGCATGGTGGTGGAGGGAACTTCAATTTGAATGGGTAGTACATGTAAGGGTGGGGTCTGTTTCCACCATTGCAGAAGGATTGGGCATTATAAGAGAGATTGTCACATGTTTGAAATCAGAAAGGTACCAACACGTCAATGTCACTGAATCAGTAGTAACATAGACTACTTGCTTCAACTTATAAAGATGTGGATTATGGCTAGTTTCTTGACTTGGGTAGTTCTTCTTATATTTGCTCCAAGAGAAAAATGTTTTCTACTTACAAGTCTACAACATGTCATTATGTTAGAACGAGGACTGGTTAGAGTTATGACATGGTGAGTGAGGGGAAAGTTGAGTCGAGTTGGAGATGCAAGATGAAAAGTGGTTCACATTGTAGAACGTCATGCTTGTTCCTTTGTTGAAGCGGAACCTAATATCCTTGGGAACTCTGGAAGCACGGGGATATAGGAAGATTGTCATAAGGTAATGAGAGGAAGGAGGGGTGTTCAGTACAACCTCTACAAACTTTGTGGGAACGCAAAATATTGGCCTAGTGTTTCTAAGCCCAGAGTTCTTAAAGTATCAAGTTTGTGGCCACTAGAATCACTGAAGCGAGATCACGACATTTAAATATAGTCAAGAGGTGGAGGATGCCTCCAAGTAGGTGGAGTTCGTGCGGAGAATGGTGCCTCCGTGTTGATGCCAACGGGGATATACCCTTGAGAGGTCATACGATTTAAGAAATAATATGTGGAGGTAAATTAAACAAGCAGAATAAGCTACAGAATCGCGTTGTTTATAAGAGGATAAAGGGAACAGTCTAGAAGCAATTTATCAGCAAATGTATGCAATCCAATGTGAAGATTCTTGGGTTTATGTCTTGCATAATAGATTCGATGTAAGGAGAATAGGGTGAAGCGAGAAAAGATTCAAAATGAAGAATGGAGGCGGAGAAGTTGTTTTTTCTGGCTGTCATGGAGGCAGCAAACAACTGCCATTTTAAGCAGTCAACTGCGAAATCTAGAGTTGCTCTCTAGATACTCTTGGCTGCATAACAGTCGACCGGAAATGAGAGACAATAGTTATTGGGCCGATTCCTTGGGGGATTTGATAGAGCACAGTTGTTGCTCCAAGTAATATCGTACGGCTCCTATTGCGTGGCTTTCTCTTCAGGGTAGATCGGACAATGAAGAATTAAGACTACAATCTAGGATTTTCTCCAGATCTCCATAACAAAAATATAATGGCCTCCATTGAAAGCAGTGGAATTCATCTGAGAGTGTTTCATTGTAAACAACAGAGTATCTTTTAATGAAATTTGAGAGATAGACAGGTTCTTGGTGAGAGTATTGTACCTCTTATATATTCTCTAGTTGATAATATCTATGTTATTTCTCCCCGGGATTAGGTTCGCTGAATCGGGACAAATCATGTGTGCTTTTGTGCTTGGTGTGGTCTACGTTGTTTGGTTGTTCATTGTAAATTCTTGTCGGATAACTCAGCGCCTAAAAACTTTCGTTGAGCTGAATTCCAGACTCTACACTAACCCTCGGTCGGCACCTCCCACTCCACCCTTTCCCACTTCTTCTAAACCCACCACTCTAACCCTATGGGTGTCTCAACAGTTTATTGTATTTGGATTGAGTAAATAAATTGAAAAAGAACTAACATTGGATTGGATAAAATTTGATTGAGATATCATGGTGATTCCAGTATTGTTATCACCCTCTTCTACAAATAAGAAAGAAATGGGAAGTTGTGTAGAGTGAGCACACCCCCCAACTTTTCTCTGGTTAGAGAGTCCATACACTTGATTAAAATAACCCAATAATGTCTTCTTTTTTTTACAATAAAGAAATTCAGTTCATAACAATGACAAATCAGTTAACTTAGAAAAATTGTTAGGTGAATCTTCTTATGTGGATAGCGGGCCACACTTTATTTCTTGTGTTGGATCGTCTAACAAATCCAAATGCCAAAGACTAAGGGTGGGAAGCAAATGTCGACATGAATGTTAGATGGAATAACATAATTTTCTACTTTCAACCCTAAGTCAACCATACAGCCCCTCTTCTTCTGTTTTTTCCATTTTTTTATTTTTTTATTGAGAAATGATAAACTTGATTTAAAACAGTGAGGTTCTCCAGCAATTTTCTAATTTTGTTTTCTTCTTGAAATTATTGAAGACTGAAGTCGTTATTTTTATGGCGAACAAGTTGCAGTTATTTCTAGCGAGCACCGTTGTTGTGTCTGATACTATAAGTTCCAGAAGTTGACGGACTACAGATACTCATCTAGTCATTTTGGACTGCACTCTACTCTATTTTTTTAAGGTCAAGTTGGGTCTGGTACTAAAATTCCCAACCAACTTAATGCTTGGGTCTGTTATATTTTATTAAATTTAATTAATTTGCTTTTCTAATTGCAAAAATGTAAATTCACAATTGGGACTTAACAGAAAATATTAAATTGGGTAAAACTTGGAAAACCCCCCTATATTTAGGGGTCAAAGCAGAAACCCCCCTGGGTTTTCAGTCAATGCAGATAACCCCCCTTGGTTTATAAGTCAATACTGAAAACCCCCTTGGTTTCTTGTCAACGCAGAGAACCCTTTTTGTTGGATTTGCTTTCCTATTATGTTTAATCCAATTACGTTATTTCCTATTTTGTTCATTAATCCCGTTACATGTTTTACCCGTGTTGTTTTTAGACACTTTTACCCCGCCCGCTCAGTTCAGATTTGACATGAATCTGTCCTTTGAGGAGGCTCTTAAGACTCATGATATACCCCCTCTCCATCATTACAAACCTCATTCATCTTCCATCTCATCACCACTACCCAAAACCAAAACCCTAAACCCACAAACCAGATCCACCTATTACCAAAGCCAAAAAGCCAACCCAAAACCCACTACTGCCATAACTAGATCTAGCCATAAAATGATAATCCGATGCATGAACTGCGGGGAATCTGATCACTTGGCACGGAGTGCCGAAGGGTGGGCATATATTTCTTCAACTGTACAACATTTGGCCGCAAAGTAAGGAATTTTCTCTCCTTCAATAGACATCCCTCCTTGAAGGTTCAAACTCACTACTACTCAGAAGTTGTTCGGTGATGGCGAAGCTCTATGCTAGTGGGTATCTACATGTCATCAAGGGCAACTGTTCCCAATACAGCCTTGAATTTGCTATCACCTGACACTAAGAGAAGAAAGGCTGGTGATGGTAGCTAGACAAGGTAGGAGAGGAAATTTACTTCATCAAGTTCCTGAATGAGAAAATGGTCAAGGAGGTTGTCATGGAAGATCTTCTTCATTTTGCAGCGATCACAGCGGCGATCACCTAATGGTCGTTGAAAATTGGATCAAAGCAAAAACCCAAGCCATGCTACACCTGGATTAATATCTCAGAACTTTCACTTCACCTTTGGAACCCCTCATCTATGGATGACCTAGTTTCTTTCGCTAAGGTGATCACCATAAGTGAGGACATGAAGATCAAGGATAATGATAGATGCTTTGTTGCTCAGCAAGGTTCAAAATTTATCGGAGATTCTACTTGCTTTGGAAGTTGATTACATAACCCCTTGGCAGAGAGGAAGTCAGAAGTACGATGTGTCGGTGCTATTGGTTGGTCAGCCTATCCTAGTAGAAGATGTTGAATTCGGAAAAGTGGATCTCTTTACAAAGAAGACAACACCAAATGTTTCCTACCGACAGGGAGCCGGAACCAGCTTATGGAGGAAGAAAGAGATAGAGAAAATGTAGGAAATGGAAGAGCTGATACCAAAATCAGAGAATTCTTCCTTCTCCCGCAAGGAATACACACCCAGTCAGGCCAATCCGACCAACTCAGAGGAGGAACTCTTGCAAATAATCAAATAGGGAAGGGCGGTTGTGCTGGAGGTTGGAGTTGCTGATTCTTAGGCAAAATATTCAGGCAACCCAAATCGGGAAGGAGATAAAATCAAGAAAGTTGTTAAGGAAACGTCTAATTCAGGTAACTTTGAGCACTTTTCATACGTAATTCTTTCGCTTTGTTGTCCAATGAGGAACTGCATGGTGGTGCACAGACTATGGGAGTGGTGGCTAAACAGCCGCATGCCATTGCAAAGAGTATAGTTAGTATCGCTAAACCAACTGCACATTCAAGATGAGTATCTGAGCCTTTGTCTTTGGTATGTTGTGTTGTTGTGTTGTTGTGTTGTTGTGTTGTTTTTCTACTTATCACTAGGAATATAGGCAGTTGGAATGTTAGAGGACTAGGATGTCCAGACAAATGCTCTATGATCGAAGATGGTATTCGAATGGAAAACTTGAATATGGTGTGCATTCAGGAATCCAAGCTCCTAGGAAGCTATCTTCTATGGGAGGCACTATTATGTCTCAATGGGTTATCCTTGTTGCTATGGATTCTTGTGGTGGAATCATGATAGGGGGACTGATAATCTTTTTTAGCTCATCTATTTAGCAATTGACATCTTCTTTGTTTCTATAACCATGCAAGATAGGACCTTTAGAAATGAGTGGTTTATTACCTCAATGAATGCTCCATTTGAAAGAGATGATAGAGAGCTATGTTGGTATGAGATAGTTCAGAGGAGGCCATACCTGAAGCTATGTTGGTATGAGATAGTTTAGATATGATCTGGCACAAGTGTGGAGTCTCTAATCTATAGCTATCTGTTGGGTGTTGTGGCTAGAAAGAAATAATAGATCTTTTAATTCTATAATTTCAAATTCTACTAAGATGATTGCTTATGTGATTTTTCATGTTTCATTATGGTTAATTACAGCTTCACCAAGGAGGAAGAGGGGAAAAAATTTATGCATTCTAGAGGAACAAGGAGGCACTACTGATTTTTCATGTTTCGTTCAAGGTCAAGTTGTAGCAGACCTTATGATCTTGAACAGTAGTAGCAATGAAGATGGAGACAACACTAGAGATGGAGAAAGCAGTGAAGATGGAAATGATTCTGGGGACTTCATCCTCCACTGAGTCACTGATACGCTGACTCCTAGTATTGATAGATCATTCCAGGCCATTTTTGGATCTTAGTATATAGCTCTTAGTTGATCAAATTTCTATTTGTCTGGAACATTATGCTTTAGCCAGTTTGTAATAACTCTGATACTCTATTTCGACTGTTATTCTGTTTGGTTAAATTGTTCTTCATCTAACTTTTTTAAGGGGGAGATGAGACTTAGGCTTTAGAGTAAGTAGAGGTGTATGGCAGTAGTCTACTCTCTCTACACCCTAGTGCCTAAGTCACAGATACTCTCCTCTTCCTACTATTACCCTTGTTGGATTCTAAACTTCTTTAATCAATCTTTTGTATGAAATTGTAGAGAAAGAAATAGCCCTCGTCTCGCAAGTAGAAAAAAAATTGATAGAAAAGATATAAACAAACCCAAAAAATAAAGAGATTTGTCACCTTTAGAACAAAATAACAAGTAGAAGAAAAATATCAACTCAAGTTTATACACAACTTGAACCTTTGTATTTAAAAGATATATTTTGTACACCCTCTCTATACCAAGAGTTATACACACTCTACACCAAGAGTTATAGAAACACTCACAACTCACCTTGCTTCTATACACGAAGACATTTAGAGTTTTTTGTGTTTTGATTCTTGGATGATTGAGAATGACGGAGTGACCCTCTATTTATACTCAAAGATGGAAGTGTCTAGAGCTCAATAATAATGTTCCACTAGCAACCACCCAACCACATGCATCTTGAGCCTTGCACCTTCATAAACTTTCTCATTCTTGAGCCTTGCACACTTGCCCTAGGAAGTGTGAAGACTCATCAATTTTATGGGAGAACTAAACAATGTCTCATGTGGTCTAGAATATCTTATGAAGAAACCTCTAGAATCCACCAAGGAGGCATAACATAACAATCTCCCCCTGCCGACTTAGGTGGATAATTTTGCACCGCCACTTCAATTCCTGAAGTCAATCTTAATAGACAACAGTTGTTATACCCACAAGCACTTCATTGGTCATGTTCTTGTACCAGCTACACATATCTCGAATCAGTTGCATACAATCCTAACTTCCCATGATTCAAAACGATCAATGTTATGTGTAACTGTTCCAAGTCAACAATCACTAGTTGGTCTCGAAGAGAGATCGATACTTTACATCTTCACTAGCAGTATATTTATTCTCACCATCATCTGAAACTTGGAAACATTTGGCTAATGTCTCTGCTATACCCGCAAACAACACCGCATCAAGCGCTTGTTTTTTTATGCACATTATTTCCCAAAATCCGTAAAGGGCCCACTTTTTCCAATCAGACAGAAAAAATTACCACACTTCTCTCCCTTCATTGGGACCATGCAGCAATGTGAAACTTTCATGACTCCCCTGCTGACAACACCTTGTGGCCTTTTGAGTCTTACTAGCTTAAGGATATTAGATTTCTTCGAAACCTTGGTACATACACCACATCACCCAAAGTGTGAACCGCTCCATATCGAACATTTTGATCTTAACCGTTCCTTTACCCATGACATATGACACTTAGTGTCATCTCCCCAAGTAATGAATCATCGAACTTCTTGAAACGTATCAAAATATTCTTTCTAGAGCAAAGATGATAAGAACAACTTCTATCTAGTATCCAATCATCTTGAGAAATAGTGTTATTACCTTTGGAGACTGTGAGAAATTCTCCAAAATCCTTAAACATCTCTGCTACATTTGTAATGCCCCGCCCCAATACTCAGACAATTTTTATTATATTTAGAAGACAAATTAATACTTATAGTACAACTGCCCACCACAGGCTGCCTCTTAAAAGGTGGTTAACCAATTAGGTGACTCTTGATCATAGGCAATTATATTTATAGTAAACTATTCTTTTGTCTACTCCCAATATGGGATTACTATTAAACACATCTCATCTCAATACCCATGGACACACAGGCCGAAACCCCATGTGCCACGTCACCCGAAAGACAACAGACAGCTCACGTTGTTTCTTTCCAAAATTCAAACACGGGTGGGCCCCCCCTTGGGTGATGATGTCATCACCCTTGAATTCCCTAACCAACTGCACTTCCGTGTTGTACATCTTTTACGTGGGCCCCCCACTTCTTAACTTCACTTCTCATATATTATATAACCAAAATGCCATATATATGTGTGTGTGTGTGTGTGTGTGTGTGTGTGTGTGTGTGTGTGTGTGTGTGTTTTATATATATTTTATATTCTTCGAAATTACGGGGTATTACATACACCCCACCTTTATAAATCAGCGTCCTCGCTAAGTACGGGGCATGCCATCTAGCACAAGACCTTTCTTTCTAGTCGATGTGGCGTCGTCCTCGATCTCGGAGATCAATCACTGTCAACACTGCGGATCATACTAAGGCCCTCTTCTACACTCGGTGTCGAAAGTCGACTCTGATACCATTTGTAACGCCCCGCCCTAATACTCAGACAATTTTTATTATTTTTAAAAGAAAAATTAATACTTATAGTACAACTGCCCACCACAGTCTGCCTCTCAAAAGGTGGTTAACCAATTAGGTGACTCTTAATTAATCATAGGAAATTATATTTATAGTAAACTATTTTTTTGTCTACTCCCGATATGGGATTACTATTAAACACATCTTATCTTAATACCCGTGCACACACAGGCCGAAACCCCCATGTGCCACGTCACCCGAAAGACAACAGACACTCACGTTGTTTCTTTCCGAAATTCAAACCCGGGTGGGGCCCCCCTTGGGTGATGACGTCATCACCCTTCAATTCCCTAACTAAGAGCGCTTCCGTGCTGTACATCTTTTACGTGGGCCCCCCACTTCTTAACTTCTCATATATTATATAACCAATCTGCCATATATTATATGTATTATATATATTTTATATTCTTCGAAATTATGGGGTATTACAACATTAGCCAAAGGACATTTATCATCATTCTCTTTCATCAATGGACAATCTGGCTTTATGTGTCCCCACTCCTTGCACTTGTAGCACTGCTTTCCCTTTTCCCTGTCTTTGGATTTAGACCTGCTGTGTTCACTGGATCCTCTGACAATTGACCTTCCCTTATGATGTTGATCATGAGCAACAAAGACGGAACCTTGAGAACAAGAGAGTTGATTACACCTCATCCATCTTCAGCGTATCCTTACCATACACAATTGTAGTAACAATATTTTCATATGAATCAGGAAGCGAGGTAAGAAGTAAAATGGTCTGGTCTTCTTCTTCAATTTTTACTTGAACTCTTGCTAGTTGATTCAACAACCCTTTGAATACATTCATAAGCTCTATGAGATTCCCA
This sequence comes from Hemerocallis citrina, assembly GCA_017893485.1. NCBI lineage: Eukaryota > Viridiplantae > Streptophyta > Magnoliopsida > Asparagales > Asphodelaceae > Hemerocallis > Hemerocallis citrina. Next base: position 95,659,338 of record CM030367.1, read on the forward strand.
TCTTCTACCTTCTTGAGCTTCTAAAGGTCCTATTTCAAATTTAGCTTCGTCTGAAGACCTTCCCAAGATAAAGTTTCTCTAACTTTTTCCAAATCTCGGGTGCAGAATCTACGTCGTTGATGTTGTTGATAATATTATTAGTGATATAAAGCATAATAGTGGTGACACACCTGGACTCCATATCCTCCCAATCTGCATCTGAAATTTTTTCTGGCTTTACATCCTTTCCCTTCAACGGTTTTACTATGCCTTGTTGAACTAAGACGTTCTTCACCCTTCTCTACCAAATGGTGAAATTTCATCTTCCATCAAACTGCTCCACCCGAAATTGTGAATTGCTGAAACTTGCCATGACGAATAGCCCACGATCAATGAACCAAAGCTCTGATACCACTGTAGAGAAAAGAGATAACCCTCATCCCGCAAGTACAAAAAACTTCATAGAAAATATATAAACAAACCCAGAAGAAAAAGAGATTTTTCACCTTCAGAAGAAAATAACAAGTACAAGAAAATATCAACTCAAGTTTATACACAACTTGAACCTTTGTATTCAAAAGAATATATCTTGTACACCCTCTCTATCTAAAGGATCACTCTATACCAAGAGCTATACACACTCTTGAAACACTCACAACTCACCTGCTTCTATACATGAAGACCTTTAGAGTTTTTGTGTTTTGATTCTTGGATGATTGAGAATGATGGAGTGACCTTCTAATACTCAAATGTGGAAGTATATAGAGCCCAATAATAAGACTTCATTAGCACACCACACAACCACATGCATATTGAGTCTTGAACCTTCATAAACTTTCTCATTCTTGAGCCTTGCACACTTTTCCAGGAGAGTGTGGAGACTCATCATCAATTTTATGGGAGAACTAAACAATGTCTCATGTGCTTTAGAGCTTTTGAAGAAACCTTTAGAATCAACGAAGGAGGCATAACATAATAGTATTCTAACTGACTATATTTATTATATAAATAGTGAGGTAGGAACTCAACCTACCTTCCTTTGGTAAAAAAAAAAAAAAAAGAAATACAAGTGCAAGGATTAATTTCAACCAACATTATAGTATACATCAAAACCCATTTATATATTATGCACATGTTGTTCATGTTAACTACTCTTCAAAAGGATTACAAATACATCAAACATACACTATCTATAGGAAATGCTCTCCATAAATTCAAGGGACAAACTTATGGTGTATCTAGGGCTGCAAACGAATCGAGCTATTCGCGAGCTATTCGGCTCGAGCTCGATCAAAGCTCGACTGCTCGAGCTCAAAAGTTGAGCTCGATAGCTTAACGAGCCGAGCTCGAGCTTGGATTTTTTTTAATTTTAGGCTAAGCTCGCAAGCTATTCGGCTCGAATTCGGTCAAAGCTCAGCTCGAACCGAGCTCGAGCTCAAAACTGAGCTCGATTCCTTAACGAGCTGAGCTCGAGCCTGAAGATATTCGACTCGACTCGGCTCGATTGCATCCCTAGGTGTATCGCTCTTATGAACCGGACAACTAGAGACAAAATGTTCACAAACCAAATATGTGATCATTTGAGGCAAAAATAGAAGTGGTAAACGGTTTATATTTTCCTTTGGATTGTAGCTTAAGGTTGTAGTGAACATATAAAAGATCGCTCAACATCTTTGTATCTAGCCTCTTGCACTTCTCTGAGTGAATCTACTGAAATGAACTCCATTTCCTCACAAACATAGCAGCACTACAGATGACTCAGTATTCGGACAGCAACAGGTTGTAAGCATGGAGCTGAATCACCATATTGTTCCCACCACATCCCTACACTTGCAAACAGATCAACATTAGGTTTCCACAACTTTTCTCTTTCCATATCATTCGAATGAGGAACATAAAATTCCATGATCAACTCTATGATTATAAGGATGTCAATACTCAAAACATTAAATATTTAGAAACTTCTCTCATTGTATTTGTATCATTTGTTTTGAACAACAAATTTCACAACTACCAATGGAGGATCCATAAACAAAAATGAAAATTATGTAATATACAAAGAATTGCCCAAAAAGAAAACGAAATTTGAAAAGAAATTTTCTTACAGATTAATTGAAACTGAACTAAGCATTTTTCAGTACCCATATGACAGTCAAGAACAGCTAGAAAACTATATGACAACAACACAAATGTTTCAAGAATGACAGAAACCCAAGCGATTGCAACAACAACAGTGATCCACGATGTTAGTTTCAGCTCGGGTTGGAGTCAAGTTGAAATTGGGTTAGGTTGGACTAAGAGGTTGTCGATGTGGTCGGGAGTGGAATGGAGTGACTTATGGTACGGTGTTTGGTGGTGATGGGTTCTGGTGAAGGCAATAAGGTGGAAAAGAAGGTGATGATAATACAGTTCTTAAATAGTATCTGTTGATCTGGCCAAATCTGCAATAATTTTCATATATAAGTCCTAGAGTATAGCGTATCAGTCCCTCAGAGAATATCTTTCATATGAGGATTATTTGCAAATCAGTAGACATTATTGTAATAAAGTCCTTTTTTTAATAAGATGACATCGTCATCGTTTCATTAATGAAGGATTAACAAAACATAGTAGAATATATTACATACTAATACGCAAAATCTGCACATCTCTCAAAGCGACAAATACAACATTAACATCTACTACAACTGAAATGAAGAAACAGATTTTGCCCTATGAGTCAACCAACCACTCATAACTTTCCATCCTAACTTGTGGTATTCCTCATCTTCCATACGTTGCCTCTTCTTCGCTCCTCCTGACCTGTCCATGCATGAATAGAAGCAAAAATTGTATGCATCACAATAAAAAATCTATTATTCTTATTACGGAAACACAACTCGTTACGGTCTAACCAAAAGCCCTAAATCATTGCAGCAATAGTCAAATCACATGCCTCTATATCTTGTTTCCTTATTAACTCTACTCTCCGATGACGCCACACCTCATTGATCGAACTAAGACTATCTAGACTCCCAAACCCTAGACACTAAGGGTGGGCATCGGTCGATATCTGACCTAATATAGACCACCCACCACCGATCCCACCACCAATCTAAAGAAGATCAGTTTTTTAATTTCTCATCCGCAATCAATCTGAGCCTTAATTGGATCGGTTTCCATCTTAGTCGATTAAGCTCGGTTTGGGTTGAATTGGATGGTCGGTTTGGCGTGCTACTTTTCACCTCCAACATCATTCACAATTTCGTTGAAATTTAAAAGATCAAATTCAATCAAACTTAAGAATCAACCTGTTATTTGTTGTTCATAAATGAATTTAAAATGAAGATTTATAAAACCACAAGTTACCAATGAATTTTACACTAATTGTTTGAGATGATGACATTTAAATGGGTGAGATATACTGCTATTTCACATGCATACTTTTGTAATCTTAGTTTATTCTCATAAAATGAACATAGCTAATTGAATTTGAAGTACAATAAAAAAGATTTAGACAACAATTCCTGCTTTACTTGATTAAAGTAACTACTAAATGTTACATCAACTTCATGATTCTATTAAGCTGGGTCACACAGTAAATCAAGCTCAACAACATAATACACAGGATTATGGAGACTCAAACCAGATCGGCTAATGCTCCCAGGTTGATGCGATGTATTCCACCAGTTGATTGGAGACTTAATTATTGGCATCAATCTGCATAATCCTCAATCTGCATAATCCTCAATATGGAGACTCAAAACATATGTAAATCTGCTAACATCAATCTGCATACTGTGTTTCTGCAGGTTGATCATGGATAAGATAGCATTGTCATCCACCAGCCAAAGAAACGCTTTTACCTTCAAAGGTGCGTTCGTACTCCAGATAATATTTGACTCCTTACTTCTTCTGATTCCTCCATCGTTAATCCATTTGTATAAGGACATTACTGTGAAGGTGGAATTAGGATCTAAGTTCCATGATCTCACATCTTCGATACCGTTGTTATAATGTCCCTTAATCCAAATGAAATTATTAAGAGTTCGTAGTTGGTTAAGACTCTCACGAGACTGTCCCTCAAAAAATTCAATCCTAAGTCTTTCATTTCGCCAAACATCTGCAACTAACGCATCTACATCAACCGTAGCACTAGCAGCTTCCAAAAACATAGATAACAGAGTATTGTTTTCACACCATTTATCCTTCCAGAATCTTGTATCTTTACCATTCCCTATCCAATACCCAGTATTTGCGTGAAACGTTTTCCCCCACCCTCGCCACACCTTTCCAAAGATGTGAAGCCTTACCATGCAAACTTGTCCCTCCAAATCTAAACTTCTTCCTCTTTCGATGAGACGCAAATGATTTACACCACCAATTATTGTGTTTCTTACCCATCTTCCAACACCATTTGCTCATTAAAGTTTTATTCATATCTCCTAGGTCCAAAATACCCAATCCACCGAATTCTTTCCTCTTACACACCCTACCCCATTTGACCAAAAGCCTTTATTAGATTCATCTGCTCCTTTCTATAGGAATCTTCTTCTGGATTTATCAATTTGTTGATAACCCATTTCGGAAGCTCATAAATAGACATTAGATACAATGGGAGATTGCTAAGAACCGAATTTAGTAGCGTGATTCTTCCCCAAGAGAAGGGAAGCATCCCTTCCATCTAGCCAATCTCTTCTTTACCTTCTCTATTAAAGGTTGTCAATCTTCTCTTCTCATTGCCCCTGGTCTAATGGGCGTTCTGAGATATGTACGTGGAAAATTCTCTATCTTGCAACCTAGATAGTTCTTTATTGATGTAATTGGGATTGATAGGTTATCGCTTAATGGGTTAACACTGTTATTGTTAAGATTGACTTTCAACCTAGCCCAGACCTCAAAGCACTTCAGAGCAATCCCAACTGCTAAGATCTCTTCTTCCTTTGATGCTCCAAACATTAATGTATCATCCGTGTATCGAAGAACCTAAATCGCATCTAGAATACCTTTCATCACAATTCCTCGAATAATGCCTTCTTCTCTATCTCTCTTAACCATTTCTGCTACCCCATCCACAACTAGGGTAAGTAGAAGGGAAGACAGAGGACCTCCCTATCGCAATCCCCTATGGCATTAATTTCTCTTCCCATATTCCCGTTAAAATGGACAAATGATTTTCCTCCTCTCACGCACGTCTTAATTCATGTTCTCCACCTGGGTCCAAAGCCTTTGAGCTGTAATGCTTCATCTACACAATATCAATCTACTAAATCATATGCCTTCTCAAAGTCTAGCTTCGGTAAGAATCCATCTGATTTTTTCTTACACCCTCTAAATACTATCTCGTGTGCGGACGCAACGCTGTCCATAATATCCCTTCCTTTGATAAAACCGCTCTGTGATTCTCTTCAAATGAGGGGATAGTCTTTGTGCTAACACCTTAGTAATAATCTTAAATGACAAATTTAGAAGACTAATCAGTCTTAAATCTTCAACCCTTAGTACCTCTAAATTTGTTTTTGGAATGAGGATGACGTTCGCGTAATTAAGCCTATCAATATTCGTTGTTCCACAATGAAATAAGCCTATCAATATCTGTTGTTCCACAATGAAATTCTTGAAAGATATCCATGAGGTCCTTCTTGATGATTTTCCAGTAATGTCTGTAGAAGATGATAGGAAACCCATCTGGTCCCCATGCCTTGTCCTGCCCTAGTCCCTTGATTGCTTGAAGCACCACGTCTTCAGTGAACACTCATTTGATCCCCTTGCTTTCATCTATCCTCGAAGAGTTCCGCATATCCGGGTTAAGCTCACATCTATGCATACTACCGTTTCCTAGTAACTCCTTGAACTTTTCATCTAAGTACCTTCTAATATCCCCCTCATCCTCACACACCTTGTTCCCACAAACAAGCCTGCAATGTGATTTTTTCTCCTTCTTCTGTTAGCCACCTTATGAAAGAATTTGGTACTTGCATCACCCTCTTTTAGACATTGTATCCTCGATCGATGCCTCGAGTATTGCTCCTCCATCTCTCCTACTCATTGAATCTCTTGTCTACTATTTGCCAACTCCTTGACCTCAGTTCCAAGCAGGTCCCTCTCCTGCTCTACCAATTCTAGATTCTGAATTCTTTCTCCTAACTCCTCCATTCTTCTTTTCACCAGTCCAAATTCTTGTTTTGCCCAATTCTTCAGACATTTACGAAGTCGTCTTGTATTTACAATCCATTTTCCAGTAGTGCTAACTGTTTCAGTGTCTGTATTCTAAGAATCTTTAATTCTGCACAATGTCCACGCTTTCTCAAAACAAAACGAGTGATGGTAAGTCCTTGTTCCATCGCCGCAGTTAAGGGCTAATGGAATGTGATCCGATGTATACCTAGTAACGAACTTAATAGTCGCTAGTGGAAAAGCATCTTCCCAATAAATGGACACCAATATCATATCAAGCTTAGCTAGAATAGGGTTCACCTACATATTCGACCAGGTGAATCTCCTATCAGTCGGCTTAAGTTCCATGAGTTCTAAATCATCAATGATGGTGTTGAAGTTATATCTATCATTACTACTAGCTCCTCTCCCTCTTTGTTCGGATTGAAATCTAGTAATATTAAAGTCCCCTCCTACCACCTATGGCCCATCTCATCTAGCTTTTCTAAATCTAAGTTCATCCCAGAACGGACCCCACAATCTAGAGTCATAAGGACCATAAATAGACGTCAGCATTTGCACCCAGTTGTCCCTTCTACGCCTTATTCTAACAGTAACTGAGAACTCCCCAATCATGTCATCTATAATCTTGAAGATGTTTGGATCGACTCCAATAGCGATACCTCCAGAGAATCCAATGGATGATTTGAACCTCCAATCAAAAGTCCCACTGGACCTAATATATTGGAAATCCTCGTTCTTAGGGTTCTCAATTCTAGTCTCTTGTAATGCGCAGATACTTTGTCTTTTCTTAATAATTGTATCACTGATAAGTATTTTCTTTGATCTCTGCCTCATACCCTTAACGTTCCAAAAGATGTATAACATTTAACACGGTTACGACACCACTCATCTACACCCCTACAAATGATATCCACTAATCTATAAGCCTATTCTATTGACCTCTCCTCTAAGCACCTGGACTTGTTTGAACTGTTCACAACTAGTGGAATTCATGGCTAAACCGGAAAGACTTGCATAGTAAATGAGTGAATTATCATTAGGCTAAATTTAAAATTAAAAAACCTCACTAAAGTATTGGTCATTTTAAAAAAACCACTCAGCCTTTTTATTATTAAAAAAAAAAAAAAACTCCCTCAACTATGTTTTGAACACAAACCTTTTTTTTAAAAACCCCACTCACCCATGGCTTGAAAACTTAGTTGATGGAGGGTTTTTTTAAGTGAGTGTGGTTTTTCAAACTGGGCAATACTTGAGTGAAGTCTTTTAATATTTACCCTTATCATTAATAAAATTAAAAATAGACATCTTGGTTTTAGGAATACCTCCACAAACTGATGTTGGCTCTTTGGCTTTTGACGCCGCCCTGATTAAAGGCTTCTTCGTCTGGTCCCTCTTATTCCCATTTATCTAGTTGTCTTTTAGTCATTTCTGATATTCCACTGTTTTCTTGTTTACGCTTCCATAGCTCCTATCTGTGACACCTCCTCCCGCCAACTCATATAGATGCTTTTCCTATGCTTCGGTATCCGTATCTGAGATTTGATGTTCGTCTCTAACTCCATCCAAAGCTCAATTTATATCATCGTCCAAAGGGATTCCTTCTTGATAGAGGCGCCTATCCATATCTTCCTCGTTAACTCCCCCAATCTCTTCGTCATCTTCCTTATCTCCGTCAGAAAGTCCTCTTTCATCTATCAGTGTAGCTCCAGGATTTGTAATAATACCGACCTCTGTCTCTGCATCTAATTCTTTTCCAATCGTCAGCACTAGGCTTGCAGCTTTGTTATGAACACGTTGGCCCAATGGTCTAATAGAAGGCCCAACTTGATTATTTGTTAACAAAGCCTAACCCATTACTTTTAGAGTAATGCTAGAGCCACTACCAATTTCACTACATTTCTCTTCACTACCTTAGGTGGCACACTCCAATAGGTAGGGGATGATAGAGTAGGTGGGAGAACTCTCCAATAGGAGTATGCCACCTAAGGTGGTGAAGGAAATGGTAGTGAAATTGGTAGTGGCTAAAGCATTACTCTTACTTTTAACCAGAGCCTCCACTGCCAGCTTTACTAACTCCTCAAATTTTTTGCGTGTCATAGTCATAACACAGCTCCGACTTGACCCAGTCAATCTTGCCTCGAGGTCCGCGCCATTTCCTTTCTTTAAGAGTAATGCTACCTCCACTACCAATTTCACTACTATTTTGTTTACTACCTTAGGTGACACACTCCAATAGATAGAAAAAGATAGAGTAGGTGGAAAAATTCTCCAATAGAAATATACAACCTAAGATAATGAACAAATTGATAATAAAATTGGTAGTGGGTGAAGCATTATTCTTTCTTTAAAATGACGGGATTTCAGATGTACAATGTTGGAGTTGTCACATCAAGTTCCTTACGGCTGACCTCTACTTCCTTGAACTTTTTTCTGTACTGACCCACTTTTAGAAAATTTCACCGAACTGGCCCACTTTCAAAAATATTTACCCAACTGAGTTTTGGACACATCAGCATTACACATTCTTGAAAAAAATGGTATAGATAATTCGATGTCGGTCTTCCAAAAAACGGCATCAGTTTAAATTTTGTTTAGCATGTCGCTCTTTAAAAAAAAATGGCATATGTACATTTCTTATACAAGTGTGAACGTTCTGACTTGAAAAAAAATCCAAGTGCTGAAACACCTTATAAATGATGCAGTTATCCCCAAGAACGGCATTCGCATTACTGATGTCGTTGTTGGAGATAATGGTATCAGTTATAATACACATTAAACTTCATGCCTTCACGGTTGTTCTTCCAAACAACGGCATGTGACAACTGTTGTCGTTCTTAGAAACAGTGGCAACAGTATACAGAAATAGATTAACCAAGTATAAGTAATAAAATGAACTGTTACCGATGTTCCAAACAACAGCATCAATTATCCTGAACAATGAATATTATAGTTGATGTCATTATCCCTAACAACGGCATCTGTAATGCGAATGTCGTTGTTCGAGATAGTGGCATCAACTATATGATTTTTCACACTTGCAATTTTTTCCCAAGTCAGAGAGTGTACAGATTGGGAATAAGTTAACTGATATCGTTACTCCAAACAGCGGAATGTGAAAAAAAATTAAACAGATGCCGCTATTCAAAACAACAACATATAAATAACCTATATAGGGGTGTCAAAAAATACCATATTACTGTACCATACCGTACCATACCAAAAAATACCGAAACTTGGTAATACCGTACCAAATTTTCGGTATTGTACCATACCGATTTTTTATGGTTTGGTATTGGTACAAAATTTTTATACCGTTGGTATACCGTACCGTACCAAATATATTTAATATATATATTTAATCTAATTTTTATATTTAAAAGCCCATGCCCATAATAAGTTCCAGGCCCAGGCCCAGTCTTTCTTTTTCATTTTTTTTCTACCCTAGGGCCTAGTCAGCTTCTTCTTCAGACTCTTCACTACGGGCTTCTAAACCAAACATGACAGTGTTCTTTCAATTATTTCTCCAGAGAGGAATTTCTCCATAAAAAGCTAATCAATTATTCTTTAACTAGAGGATGCACCTATAAGGCAAACAGGTAACAAAGATAACATCATTATTTACATGGTCGAAGTTAAACTCTATATTCGTCTCTACTTGATCTTTCTTCCAGTGCAGGTAGATTATTTCCAAAAGCAACTAAATGACCGAAAAGGAGAGGATTAGTGAGAAAATAAAGAAATAGAGAACAAGATAATTTTCCATGTGCTTCTTGTGAGGCACAACAGAATATAGCTAAAAGGAGGACTTTCCATACTAAAAACATCTAGTTGTTCGGTGAACAATTGCATATTCAGAGAAAGTTTGCAAAGTGAATGATATCTTCTGGTAATAGAATAAATTAATAGATTATTACAATGGTATATAATATAAAGCATATATCGGTTTATTGTGCCACTCGGTCATGAGAAACAAAGTTTAAAATTGGTACATCCATGTTTCTTGATGTCCGGTACTACCATGGTACTACCATTACCATACCGATATTTCGGTATTACCGAACTCGGTAGTACCAAAATTTTGGCACGGTAATAGTAGAGAAATTTGTGTACCTAGTACTCCGGTACGGTAGACGGTAGAGTAATTTTTGTACAGTACGGTACGGTACGGTACGGAATACCACCGCTAAACCTATGTCATTATTTTCAATAGACGTTAATGCTAACGTGTCCAAAACTGAGTCAGTTTGATAAATTTTTCGAAAGTAGATGAGATTGGTCAATATTTTCAAAAAGTGGGTCAATACGGACAAAATCTACTTCATTACACTTCTGTTGTCCTCTCTTCTTTTGGAAAATTTTGCCGTACTACCCCACTTTTTGAAAATATTTAGCGCTCTGCCCCACTTCCCAAAACAATTAGCGATATGCCCTTGTTTAGGACACGTCAGTAAGAAACGTTATTGGGGAAAAACGGCATAGGTTATTTCGATGCCGTTCTTCCCAATAACGGCATCTGTTTGAAAAAAAAGTGTCATGCCGTTATTTGGAATAACGGCATAGGTTATTTTGTTTTTCGACAGCTTGTAGTCTCCATTTAGAGAAAAAATTACAAGTGTGAAAACCTTATAACAGATGCCGTTATTTCAAATAACGGCATTCTCAATACTGATGCCGTTATTTGGAATAACGGCATCAGTTATAAATTTCTTTTATAAAAAAGTAACTTATTATTCATCCTCTCTAAAGAATAAGTTTTAAAAAAAAAAATTATAACTGATGTCGTTATTCCAAATAACGGCATCAGTTATAAATTTTTTTTTACATAACTTTTTATTCATTCTCTCTGTTTCCAAACAACGGCAAGAGTTTATATTTATATATAACTGATGTCGTTATCTCCAATAACGGCATCAGTCATTCGAATGCCGTTATTCAGGATAACGGTATTATTTATACGTTTTTTTCACACTTAGAACTTTTTAAAGTTAGAAGATTCACACTTGTAAGAGAAATATATTGATGCCGTTATTCCAAATAACGGCATGAAAAAAAATTGTAAAATAGATGCCGTTATTGGAAATAACGGCACGTAAATAAGCTATACCGTTATTTCCAATAACGGTTTAAGCTGACGTGTCCTAAACAAGGGCAAATCGTTAATTGTTTTGGAAAGTAGGGTAGAGCACTAAATATTTTCAAACAGTGGGGCAGTAGGGCAAAATTTTCTCTTCTTTTGACAGTTGAATTCCACAGTCCACTCCCCTTCCGCGCCCAATCTACTCTTCTTCAGCCACGTCAACACACATAATGGATGGACGTTCTAGATTGGTTGTGCTCCTATCTGACGGTTGCGCTGTCCTCTCTGCTTTATCTCTTGGATGAATGAATCAGATCATCGTTCGGTGAATCCAACGGCCATAGAACATCTTCAACCTCACGATTTCCAGGATCTTCATCTTCTTCGACCATCTCCGACGTATTTGCTCCTCTAAAGGAGACGCTCTTCTTCCTCTCAATGGTGACTTTAACCTCATGCATCTCCTGCTCAAAATCTACTTGTATCATCGATGGGATTGCCTTTTTTACTTTTGATTCTGATTCGAATGCGAGCATATTCACAGTGAGAATGAAGCATCGTACTCTTATTGATGTCCAAGACGAAAAAAAATCCGCTAACTAAATTTTGAAACCCTAAACAAACCCAACGGTGGTAGGGGAAATTATAGAGGCTAATCCACATCGACGGAAGTGACTCAACCTTAAACACTCCGATTGTTAAGTTTCGAAGACAATCACCGATTAAATACACAACGAAAAAATTACAAAAATTTCAAAATCTAGCCATGGATCAATGCGAAAATCATAAAATCGTATTTAGGAGTTATATCGTAAAGATAGATCTGCTATCTCCACAGCTTGTCGATCACAACACTGTAATATTGTTGTGCCTCTATGGTATCTACACAAACGGACCAAAAAACAACACTCCTTCAGACCGCGGTGCTAGCTGCGGGAAAGGGATGTTCCTCCTCACGGTATCTCTCTCTCACTTTCTATGACGGCTAGGGTTTTTTTTCATGTGTGACTTTTTCACAGATACATATCATATATATAGGTGCAGAAAACAACCCCTAAGAGAGTAATGTGGTTGTTGGGCTCACAATCTGACCTGAGTCAAATTTGTGTATGGGCCGTTGAACTTTAGTTGACCCATTTAATCTAATTAAATGTCTAACCAATGTCAGGAGTCCAAGTCTTACTTGAATCCTTAATTAAATTCATTTTATGAATTTAAATTTCAATTTCGATTCATTCTAAGTGTGTAACCCTGTAGGTTCCCATTACGTTGACAGTAATACTTAAATCATATTCTAGTATTACAAATAATGAGAGGTATTGTAACGCCTCAGGCCCTGCTCAAACAAATTCTAACAACTGCCCACCACAAGTTAGCCTCACAAAAGGTGTTCAGACCATTTGGTGCATGTTGATCATAGACTTCTTAATATACATACTCATGTTTCCTACACATCATCAATGTGGGACTAAGTCACCACCACACTTCATGAACTTAGTGGTGGACAACTATTATCCGTACCGACCAATCCGAACCAATTCAATCCAACCGGTTTTTAACCGAACCAATTGGGGTTTGGGTTGGCCCGGTTATTGATCTTCAATAACCAACTGGACCGGTTCAGTTGTTGGATAGAGCTTTCAAATAACCGATAAACCGAATCGACCGTACCTCTATGCATAAGTCCATAAAAAATCTAGTTCTCCTTTAATTTCTTGAATATACAAATAGTCATTTCTCATTTTCTTGGAGATACAAACAGTCTTCTTTAATTTCTTTAATACAACCCGAGCAGTTGTTCTACCTATGTTTTGATTCTCCATAATCCTATGTGTTAGGTTGTTGAGAAATGCTTGATTTACAGTGTGGCCCAGCTTAATAGAATCATGAAGTTGATGTAACATTTAGTAGTTACTTTAATCAAGTCAAGCAGAAATTGTTTTCTAAATCTTTTTTTATTGTACGTGAATTCAATTAGTTATAGTTATTGATCGATGTTTCTTTTATGATAATAAACTAAGATTACAGAAGTATGAAAGTGAAAAAATAGTTTATCTCACCCATTTAAACGTCATTATCTCAAACAATTAGTGCAAAATCTATTAACAACTTGTGGTTTTATGAATCTTCATTTTATGTTCATTTCTGAATAAAAAATAGCAGGTTGTTTCTTAAGTTTGATTGAAGTCGATCTTTTAAATTTTAACAAAATAATGAATGATGTTGAAGATGAAAAGTAGCACGTCAAACCGACCATCCAATCTAATCCAAACCGAGCTGAATCGGCTTGGATGGAAACCGATCCAATTAAGGTTCGGATTGGTTGCGGATGAGAAAATTAAAAAACCGATCTTCTTTGGATCGGTGGTGAATGGTCAATATTAGGTCGGATACCGACCGATGCCCATCCCTACATGAACTCATGGCCTCTTAGTAATTAATCCATAATACTCTATAGACCCAATACACACACTACCATATCTATAGGCCCATAGCAATTAATTACTAAGCCCACCATGAAGGCTTATCTCATACGGGGTATTACAGGTATCTAGCAATACATCATTACTACTCAAGTAACGAGAATGTCAGTGATTTGACATAACCTATCCGTGACCAATATTGTTATGTAGTCTAGTTTCTTTGTTCAGATATCTTAATTGACTACAAGGCATAGAGTGTGTCACCCTTGTATAGTTCAATCTTTGGTTTCTTGATGTCCAAGTAGACTTACTAAAATAAATGAGATCAATATCTCATATTGACTCATTTTAGCACGGCCATGTATTTTGCAGTCTCACTCAATTAAGGGGCACGTAGATATCGCTCCTATTATGTAAGAGGTACAAATCCTATCTAAGTCACTCACATCCCTCCGCATGATTTGTAGTATATCCAATAGTCGATTTTATAATCACTTTATTACAGGCAGCGTTTGACTGCATTAAAACATATAACTTCTCGTATAAGGAACCATAGTGACTTCAAGTCAAAGGACTACATACACCATGGTCATTGTGAAAACCTCTTACGATACTCATGTAACGATCCATGCAGCGTTCTCATGGTAGGTCAGTCCACTACATTATTACTCTAATATGTACCCATGTAAAAACTTGATATCTCATATCTATCACCCGTGAGAATGGTCATCAGTCTACGCACACACTAGTCTCTATGTATTATCGTTGTCCAAATTCACAACAATACTTGACTATGAACATTTAAGAAAAGTGTTCTGATTTCATCTAATAGGATCTCACGATCAAGTCATGCACTTGATATCCCATAGCATTGAACTTACTATTCTAAGGACTTCATTATGTTCATTTAATTCACAATAAATGAAATGCCTAAATATAAAATAAATATCATGATACAATGTAAACTAGTAATGTCAATACATAACTGGCCTCTAGGGCATACACCAACACCGATGTTGTGTGACCATTGCCTGAAGGTGATGTAGAACTCGTTGCCCTCGAGCTCGCCCAATGCCAGGACCTCATTCACTCTATCTTCATTTTGGCAGTGAACAAATAAGATATTCTAGATAACTTGTGGCAGTACCCACTTGCCCTCCCAAGCTGCGTGGGTGTTTAAAGTTGAATTTTAGCAATTTCTTCGATCAATGGGTTCCAGTATGTGCCTTAACAATAACACGGTTCTTGAATTTCCTCTCGAACTCTGCCATGATCGGTATCGGTGTAAGCACTGCCTTCACCACTCTCCTCCCCCCTGCACTACTTTCTTGAGTGTTACTCTGTTCCACGTGTGTAGAGCTTACGAGTTTGGTTAGTGATTTGGTTTCCGACTTCGCCACTTCTTTGTTCTTTGTGCACTTCATCGAGATGTGACCCGAGCACCTACACGCGTAGCAAAACCAATCATTGGTTCATGAGTGAACAGAGTGGCCCAATTTAGCACATTTATGGCATTTCAGCTTGTTAATTCCCTTTGTTGATTCCGGCAAGCTTAAACTTGAGCTTTTCCTTCCTCATTTTCCTCGGGCGCACCAATATCCACTCCCCCTCCTCGTCGTCCCTCTTCTTAATCTCCTCACTAGCCGGTGAGTTTCTTCTCCAATGAAATCTATGCTCATCATAGTCTTTTTGCTCATTCCATGTAACCTCTGCATATGATCTCCTATGCTTCTCCTATGTAACCTCTACATAAAGTCCTCCTTTTACTAGTCATCATGGGCTGAGCACGGCTTGTATTAGCATGCACCTATTAATACTTGCCTGTAATCCCCATTTCACTTTATGAATTAGAATTGAGATTTTCTTCTTCATCATCTTGTCTTTCTTGCTTTTTGTTCGATAATTGAGATTTTCTTCTTCTTCATCTTGTCTTTCTTGCTTTTTGTTCGATAATTGAGATTTACTTCTTCTTCATTTGCATTTCTTGCTTTTTTTTCAATTTGTTTCTGTATCGCAAGCGGCGATGTTGGTGGTTCCGGCAAGGACCGCTCCAGAGAAGGATCCACCGCTGATTTGGGCTGGAACCACATCAGAAAGTGGAGGTAATAATACAGTAAGTGGAGGGGTTAAAGTGTCCAAAAAGAATACACGTACAACACGTAACGTGATTGAACAGAACGGAAAACCAAATCCAACTAAACCCAAGGGTTTTTCTGCGTTGATCAGAAACCATTTGGGGTTTTCTACGTTGACTTGTAAACCCAAGGGGGTTGTAAGTGTTGATTGAAAACCTGGGAGTGTTTTTTTACACCTAAATATAGGAAGGTTTTCCACATTCTACCCTACAAAATTTACCAGCATAGGTAGTAAAGTGACGAAAATTAAAGTTAGAGGGTTTCTTTATTTAAATGAGAAATGGGGGTTTCTTGTTTGGAGGAATGATGAAATAGCACCCAAAGTTTACCTTAATTTCAAAATAGCACCTGAGATTTTTAAAATAAGACAAAAAACAACTTCTGTTAATTTTTTAGCATAAATAATATGAAATTACATAAATACCCCCCCTCACTTATTCTTCTCTTTTCAGTTCATTTTTTTTAGTTTTGTCTTCTTTTTCAATTTTTCTTGTTTTTTTTTTGGTGGAGATGAAGGTGATGGTGATGGGTTTCAAAGGTGGTGGAGATGGAGGTCGGTGGTGGTCAGTGGAGATGAGTTTCAGTGGTGATGGTGATGGGTTTGGTTGGTGGTTGGAGATGATGATGGAGATGGTGGTCGGTGGTGGTGATGGTGGTTGACGAAGATGGGGGTTGGAGATGGTGGTCGATGGTGGTCGGCGATGGAGATGGTGGTTGGTGGTGGTGGTGATGGGTTTAAATTTTAAATTCGTTAAGAGGTGGGAGCAATTTTGATATTTCATACTCTTCATTAAGAGGAGATCGGTGAGAATAAGATAGAAGAGATGGGGATGGTGGAGAAGATGGAGGAGCTTAAGATCGGAGAGGATAAGATAGAGGAGATGGAGATTCGGAGAGAATAAGATGAGGAAGAAGGCGAGGTTTTGGCATGCTTGGACTGGAATCTGGAATAGAGATGATGGAGGATCTATCTGATCAAGTGTAATGAAGATATGGAACGGTCTAAAGAAGACATCAAGTACCAATGGTACAAAGGGTGGTGCACTTCTACGACCGCGGATACAATGTTTGACGAAAAGGAATTCGACATCAGCTTCACAGATGAGGAATTTCAACGATGTTTCCACACCCCCGACGAAATGCTAATGACTTAGAGTCGACACTGCCAAATTCTGCAATCTGGAAGCTAAGAAAGAGAGGTTAAAACCAATGAGAGGCGAATGAAAAGTGTGGAATATAATAAGTTCTGTTGTAAAATAATGGAGACGATGCTAGAAAGTAAAAGAGACAAGAGAATAGAGTATAATTTGTATTCAAATGATTTCCTTTTCTTTTTAGCACTCCCAAATGATTCATTTAAAGGCCTATTTATAGGCTTACAAAAGAAGTTGAAAGGACAAACATGGAGTAAATGGTGAGTGGAGAACATGGAGATCATGGGGTTAGTGGAGAAAATGGGATAATGGAGAGACATTCACATTAATTGATTTTTAACACTCCCCCTTGAATGTCTCGTAATTGTGGATAAAAATATGCCTCGATACTGCCTCATTAAAAACCTTACCAAGATACTGCCTCATTAAAAACCTTACCAAGAAAACCCAATGGGACAAAACTTGGTGATGGAAAAAAGAGTGCAGTGCATATCTTTTCTCCCCCTGAAAAGATCATTCTTTTAGATCTTTCAAACGACGCATCCCAATCATGTTTACCATCTTTTCAAATGTTGTCGTGGGTAGAGCCTTAGTGAACAAATCTGCTGGATTCTCACTTGACTTTATCTACTGAACACTTATTTCACCCTTTTGTTGAAGATCATGAGTGAAGAAGAACTTTGGTGAGATATGCTTCGTTTTATCACCTTTGATGTAGCCATCCTTTAGCTGAGCTATGCATGCTGTATTATCTTCAAATAAGGTTGTGGGGATATCTTTATCGACTGAAAGGCCACACGTTCCCCGGATATATTGAGATATCGACCTCAACCAAACACATTCACGACTTGCCTCGTGGATTGCCAATATTTCTGCATGATTAGTTGAAGTTGCTACTAGTGTTTGCTTTGTAGAATGCCATGAAATTGCTGTTCCTCTGCAGGTGAACACATATCCTGATTGAGATCGGGCTTTATGTGGATCAGATAAATATCCTGCATCTGCATACCCAATTAAATCTGATTTGAACATGTTAGAATAATACAAGCCCATATCCATGGTCCCTCGAAGATATCTAAATATATGTTTCACACCATTCCAATGTCTTCGAGTTGGTGAGGAACTATATCTTGCCAATAAATTTACCGCAAAAGATATATCAGGACGTGTATTGTTAGCAAGATACATCAATGCTCCAATGGCACTAAGATATGGTACTTCAGGACCAATTAGTTCTTTATGTTCCTCACGAGGTCTAAACACATCTTTATTAACATCTAATGACCTCACTACCATGGGAGTACTTAAGGGATGAGCTTTATCCATGTAAAACCTTTTAAGTACTTTTTCCAGATAAGTGGATTGATGCAAGAAAATCTCATCTTTCAAATGTTCAATTTGAAAACCTAAACAATATCTTGTTTTTCCAAGGTCTTTCATTTCAAATTCTCTCTTTAAACATTGCACGGCTTGTAATAACTCTTCAGGAGTTCCGATGATATTTAAATCATCAAAATAAACAACACTTATAACAAATTTTGATCCTAAACCTTTTATAAACACACATGGGCATATAGGATCATTATTATAACCCTCTTTTATTAAAAATTCACTCAGACGGTTATACCACATCCGTCCTGATTGTTTTAATCCATATAATGCTTTGTTTAACTTAACTGAGTAAATTTCCCGGGAATTATCATTATGTGCTTCTGGCACTTTAAATCCTTCAGGGATTTTCATATATATATCATGGTCTAACGAACCATACAAATAGGCTGTGACCACATCCATGAGACACATTTCAAGTCTTTCATGCACTGTCAGACATATCAAATATCGAAATGTTATTGCATCCACTACAGGTGAATATGTCTCTTCATAATCAACACCAGGCATCTGGGTAAAACCTTGTGCAACAAGCCGTGCTTTATATCTAGTAATCTCATTTCGTTCATTTCTTTTTCGTACAAATACCCATTTATAGCCTACTGGTTTGATCTCTTTTGGTGTTCGGACTACAGATCCAAAAACTCCTCGTTTTTCAAACGAGTCTAATTCAGACTGAATTGCCTCTTTCCATTTTGGCCGATCATTTCTATTTCTACACTCTTCCACAGAGGTAGGTTCATGATCCTCGTTTTCATTTATGATATCGCGCGCTATATTATATACAAAAATATTGTCGACAATTATATTATTCCGGTCCCATCTTCTTCCCGTAATGACATAGTTAATCGAGATCTCTTCATTTTCATTAATTTCAGGTACCTGATTCTCTTCATTATTAACTATGTTAATGGTCTCTTCTGGAGAGACATCCTCGATTTGACAATCATGGTTATTTGCTCCTTTTCTTTTTCGAGGATATTTATCTTTGGAACCAAGTGGTCTACCACGCTTCAAGCGTGCCTTAGACTCACTAGCAATTATAGGTTGTCCTTCAGGGACATCAATTTTGATAGGAGCATTTACAGCTGGAATATGAGATTTTGTTATTCTTTTGTGGTCAGTAAATGCGTCTGGCAGTTGATTTGCAATACCTTGCAAATGAATTATCCTTTGAACTTCTAATTCACTTTCTTTTGTTCGATGATCTAAACATTTCAATGATAATTCATTCCATGAAATCTCTTTTTCCAACTGTTTATTATCTCCCCCTAATGTTGGGAATAGTGATTCATCAAAGTGACAATCTGCAAACCTTGCAGTAAACAAATCTCCAGTTGTCGGTTCAATATACTTGATTATAGATGGAGATTCATACCCAACATATATTCCCGTCCTCCTTTGAGGCCCCATTTTTGTGCGTTGTGGTGGATTAATTGGGACATATACCGCACATCCGAAAGTTCGTAAATGGAAAATATTTGGTTCCTGACCATGAACCAATTGTAAGGGAGAATTATCATTATAACTGGTTGGCCGGATGCGTATAAGTTGTGCTGCATGTAAAACAGCATATCCTCAGGCCCAAACGGGGAGATTTGATTTCATAAGCATTGGTCTAGCAATCCATTGGATCCGTTTTATAAATGATTCTGCCAAACCATTTTGAGTGTGAACATAGGCTACTGGATGTTCCACTTTTATCCCAATTGACATACAATAATTCATAAAAGATTGGGATGTAAATTCACCAGCATTATCAAGACGAATTGTCTTTATCGGATAATCAGGAAAATGTGCCCGCAACCGAATTATTTGTGCAAGTAATCTTGCAAAAGCCAAATTACGAGATGATAATAAACACACATGTGACCATCGAGTTGATGCGTCAATTAGAACCATTACCGAAACGGTCCACATGGGGGATGAATCGGACCACATATATCACCATGAATTCGTTCTAAAAATGACAGTAATTCGTTCTTTATTTTGGCTGGTGAGGGCCTTGTAATTAACTTTCCTTTGGAACAAGCAACACAAGGAAATTCATGGGATTGAAAAATCTTCTGGTTTTTCAATGAATGACCACATGATTCCTCGATAATTTTCCACATCATCGTTGAACCGGGATGACCTAACCGATCATGCCAAACCTTAAATATATCTGTAAACTTCATCTTTATTGTATTATATGATTCAACTATTCTTATAGTTGTATAATACAATCCAGATGAGAAAGCTGGTAATTTTTCTAACACACACTTTTTGCCCATCATATTTGAGGTAATACAAAGATATTCAATATCTCTTTCATTCATAGTCTCAATATGATATCCATTTAGACGAATATCTTTAAAACTTAATAAGTTTCTTTGAGACTTAGGTGAAAATAATGCATTTTCAATTATGAATTTTGTGCCTTCTGGCATTATAAAATTTGCTCTTCCGGAGCCTTCAATTATCTTTGCACAGCCTGATATGGTATTGACATGTGCTTGATCATTTCTCATATTAGAAAAATATTTCTTATCTTTAAGAATGGTGTGGGTAGTAGCACTGTCTGCAAGACATATATCCCCACTTGGATCTTGGATTGATACATATTCATAATCTAGATAAAGAAAGAAAAAAAATGCGAATAAATAAACTTAAAAGAAATATAAAGCATATAATAATAATGAAGAATGACATTAATTTGAAAATAAAATTAAGCTAAAGAAAAACTTTAACAAAACTGAAACAAACTGAAATAAAACATAGTTCATAGCAAACTTAAACATAGAAACAAAATAACAAGCTGAAAGAAACTTCAAATATCATAAGCATCTTGATCACTTCTGGTCACTTCCATCTTCAGGATGGATAAGGAAATCAGCTGCATCCAGCTGCATCAAATCATCGAGGCCTTCAGTGAAATCATTGGAGTCATCAGCAATGAAATTTGCTTCAACATTCTTTCCTTTGTTCTTCAACGACTCTTGATAAAGATCAACAAAATGCTTGGGAATATGACAAGTACGCGACCAATGGCCTTGCATCTCGCATCGGTGGCAGATGCTTTCCTTCATCTTCTTATTCATGCCACCATCATTGTTTCCTCGTGATTCATCCCTAACATTGTGGTTACTTCGACCACCGGGGAAATAACCTCTTCCTCTTCCTCGTCCACGTCCACGTCCGCGGCCTCGGCCATGACCACGACCACGATTATTATTGAATGCTATCACATTCACTTCAGGGAATGGAGCAGAGCCAGTAGGACGAGACTCATGATTTTTCATCAATAACTCATTATTTTGCTCAGCAACAAGAAGACAAGATATCAAATCTCCGTATTTTGTAAAATCTTTTTTACGGTATTGTTGTTACAAGAGCACGTTAGATGCATGAAACGTGGATAACGTTTTTTCCATCATATCAGAATCAGTAACAGTTTCACCACATAATTTCATTTGTGAACTGATTCGAAAAATAGCCGAGTTATACTCACTAACAGATTTAAAATCTTGAAAACGGAGATGCATCCAGTCGTAACGTGCTTTCGGAAGAATCACAGTTTTTTGATGATCATACCTCTCTTTCAGTGATTTCCAAAGATCTGCAGGATCTTTGACCGTGAGGTATTCAACTTTCAACCCCTCATGAAGGTGATGGCGAAGAAATATCATTGTCTTCGCCTTATCTTGGTTGGATGTTTCTTTTGATTCATCAATTGTCTCCTTGAGACCTTTAGCATCCAAATGGATCTCCGCATCCAACACCCACGACAAATAATTCTTGCCGGTAATATCAAGAGCTTCAAATTCAAGCTTGACAAGGTTCGACATGATGAAACTATATGTATATATAAAAAAAATGCAATTAGAAAAAAAATTTTAGATCAAACTATAACTTTTCTGATACACAAGATCCAAATGAATGGCGAGTGTAGAGCATACTTAGTTATAGTGACCTTAATATTATAATATGAGTATAAAAAAAATGCTATAACTTTTCTGATACACAAGATCCAAATGAATGGCAAGTGTAGAGCATACTTAGTTATAGTGACCTTAATATTATAATAGTATTAAAAAAAATACCTCGAATAGTTGAAGTAGAACCTCGTGCTGATAACGTGTTGTAAAATAATGGAGACGATGCTAGAAAGTAAAAGAGACAAGAGAATAGAGTATAATTTGTATTCAAATGATTTCCTTTTCTTTTTAACACTCCCAAATGATTCATCTAAAGGCTTATTTATATGCTTACAAAAGAAGTTGAAAGAATAAACATGGAGTAAATGCTGAGTGGAGAACATGGAGATCATGGGGTTAGTGGAGAAAATGGGATAATGGAGAGACATTCACATTAATTGATTTTTAACAAGTTCAATAATACAAGAATGAATATCTATTAGTACGTAATTCCAAAAATCACTTAAGAACTGAAATCAACATGATAAACTTCAGTCATATCAGGCCGATACAGCCCAAAATTCTGCTCAGTTCCTGCTGGTTTCTGATTTTCGTTGAACATCGCAAACAAATATGTCTCAATTGCCTTCCCAGGTCTCTTAGGTGTCCCTTCATTCTTTTGTACATGAGCTACCACATTGTTGTTATAGATCTTTGCATTCTCCAGAGTTGCTCCAACTCCATTCCCTCCAGATGGCCATCCAGTCTCAGATACAACAATATCGACACCTGAACCCCCAACATTCTCCAATGCTGAATATGTTGCATCTACTATTGCGTCAAACAAGTTCGAGTACCCAAGTGATCCATCATGAACGACAGTGCCATTTGCAGTGAAGAGTGCGTAATCAAGACGAACATCCTTCGTGTCACCTGTACAAACAGAAAGTTAATGAGTTGGAAAGAACAACAAGGAGAGGAAATAAGCTAAACCACAGGAAACTGCCATAAAAATTTTAACTCATTTCAAGAAACTAGTATATACTAGGTCTAAAGTATCGCCTAATTTTTCAGGTAATTAAGTAGCTGTACTAGTTCCATAACGATGTCATTTAAGAATGATTACATGCGTTGCACATGATAATTTTGGCCAAATACAATCCGAGTTAATACATTACTAGTATTATACACGTGCTGTGCACGTGGAGAAAATTGGGGGAATGAAAAGGGCAAAAAAAAATCTACCAGCACGTGTGTTGCACGGGTTGGGTTAAGGACAAATTACACTAAGGCCTTCTCCCATTATAGTAGTAGAGATGTTCTCTAGTAATCCTCATCTTTCTGTCCATCTCCAAAGTTATAATTGTATCCCATCCTCAACGATCTTATGATTGTTCTTTAGGGAACACAAAGATAATGGACATCGCATATGCATATAAGAAAATACATGGTATTAATTAAAAAAATATTAAAGACTTGAACTCTTGTTCGATTTATGCACTTCAGCTAAAAAGGAACCTTGAAATATCAGATACTAGCATATTCTTAAAAACTTAAGTGATTTTAATCAAAATGCTGATGATAATGATACTCCTTCCTAATTCCTAAGGATTCCAGAAACCTTTAACATAAAGTAGTGATAGAGAAACAGGATACTCACTTGAATATGTGAAATAAGGATATACATTTACGAGAAGTGGAGTCTTCTTAGTTGCCAAGAAGGCGACAAGAGGTGTCATAGTAGACCCCACAGAGTTCGAGAATGCTCCTTGTGATGGAGGGTAGGACACGCCCAACACTTGTGTCGAAACAGCAGTTGAAACTGGAATTGTCAGGTTGGCAGATGTTAAAGCAGCAGCAAGATTTTTCATGGCAGGGAGAACAAAGGAATCCAAATTTCCCGGAATGACTTCATTTCCTGCGGAAATGTAAAGGAAATTCACAGAGTTTGCATACGGAAGCACATTGGTGTTGACCCATTGAACGGCGAAGGATGGATTGGTGGCAAGATTTTGGAGGTCTTCGTTGTAAGTGCCCAGGATGACATCAAGGCCGCAGTTTTGAAGAGCGGTGAGTACAGTGGAATTGGGGTTGAAGAGGCGGAGGCTGGTGATGTTTCTTGATTTATACAGGGAGATTACTTGCTCAGGTGTGGGGAGGTTGTTTCCAAGCATTCCATAGTTGACACCAATGCCTTCAATTCCTGCGGAAATTTTGAAGAAAGTGATCAAGATGATCAAAACAAATTCATATTACACATTACACATTCAATTAGACATAAAGAAAAGGTTTTTAAATAATTATTTTAAGAAAAACAATTTATAAGTATTTTTTGATTTTATATATATATATATATATATATAATGAAATTGAAAAATAAAATTCATTATATAAAATTAATTGTAATCTAGTTATTCAATGTAAAAAAGTTTAAGTGTAAAGAAACTGAAGAATTTTTTTTATATGCCACTTTTCAAAACTATTTGCAGAAAGATGACAGTTGCCAAAGTATTAGTGCTCGTGGACTCAATAACTAAACTCGCCGTTCCTAACGGCGAGTTTAGTTATTTCATGCTCGCCGTTGAACACGGCGAGTGTAGTTTTTTTTTACGGCAAGTTTAGCTCAAAAATTCCAATGAAAATCCGTCGTTCCCAACGGCGATGATATTTATACTAGACTCGCCGTTGGGAATGGCGAGTTTAGTTCAAAACTTTTAATGAAGACTCGCTGTTCCCAACGGCGATGACATTTATACTAGACTCGTTCTTGGAAACAGTGAATTTAGTTCCAAAAAAAATTCTATAGAGTTTTTTTCGAAAATTCACTAAGTCCAAAAGAGTGTTTCACTCTCTGTGAAATTTTCTACATCCTCATCATTCCCAACAGCGAGTCTAGTATAAATGTCGTCGCCGTTGGAAACGGCGAGACTTCATTAAAAATTTTGAACTAAACTCGTCGTTCTCAACAACGAGTCTAGTATAAATGTCCTCGCCATTGGGAACGACGAGTCTTCATTAGAATTTTTGAACTAAACTCGCCAGTGTAAACGGCGGGTTTCTCAAAAAATTAGCACTAAACTCGCTGTGTTACAACGGCGAGCATGAAACAACTAAACTCATCGTTGAGTCCACGAGCGCAAATACTTTGGCAACGTTCCTCTTTAAAGTGGCATATAATTAAAAAAAAAATCAGAAACAGATAGCCTATTTACTCATAAAGATGAGAAGAACAGATATTTTATTGACTGCTGTATCTAAATGTTCAAGTTTTATATTCATTATGAAAATTTTCAAATAAATATTTTCTTTTATTTTTTCATTAAGAGCAATTTAACGAATGAGAACATACAGAATTACAATGTTCTATCAAGCATTATATAGTAGTCTAGAAAACTTACTGTACGAAATCATGATCAGCTAAGGAAAACAGGATACAGATCACTATAATTCACACAACCTTAATTGTTCACACATACTCCATTTTTCAGGTTTTAAAAAACACTAGTTCATGCTTCACATATAAATCATCTTAAATCTGTAGTTAATCAACTAGAACCAGTCGCTATTCATAAACCCCGACATACTCAACAACGCTCGTATATATTACAAATGTTAGCAAACTTCAATTTTAAAATCTCAAATTGTTAACCTTGCTGATGATCTCTAACCATGCATACAAGTAAGAATTTCTAGCATCTCCGGTTTTTTCTGTGGAACATTATATTTCATTTTAGGTGGCCAACTGAAGAGAAAAGGCAACTAACAAGGCGCAAGGTCATCAATAACCAACACAGTTTTGACTTGTTAATTAGATGAGGTGTGTACAAAAAATTAAGTGACTTCTATTTCTCAGAACAGAATAGAAAGAGCATGCAGAAAGGGTTAACTTCATTATACCAAACAAGAGAGAAGAAAGGGAAAGCAGAACAAGTAATTTGACTATTTTTGTGGTGGGCAGTTGGGATCTTTGTGGATGTGCAGTCATTAAATTGTCAGTTTGTCACCCTAGCTAAGTTTTAGCCATAGAAGGTCACAAGATTGCTCAACCAATTTGTAACTAAGTAAAGGACAAGTAACATCACTCATGAATTCATAATTCATGTACCAATTATACATGCAACTGGAAATTGATGAATAATTTTAAAACTGGAAATTAAACTGAAGGAGCAGAAATTTTCCATATCCCATTCCTAACTTTAACCAATGTTAGTGCACCAATGAAGTAAGTAACCTTCGAGAATTGTTCTCTTCATTGATGTGTTTGCATATTTGTAGGAGAGGAAGTATAAACTAGTCAAATGAGAACATAATATCCTAGTGCTTGAGAGTTTGTGCTAGCGACATCTAGAAAAAGTAAGATGTACCCAACCTCACCCTTGCAATTCTAACGAATCTATTTGCAGGAATCGACCAGGTGATCTCTCGCGATCTCTCTAGGACATGATATATATATGAACTACGCAAAAACATGAAAAGAAACAGGAAAAGATCAATACACCATTTCATTTAGTAAGTCTTTTTTTTTTGATAACGTGGATAGAGTCAACAGACTCCAGCCGAGTTCATTTAGTAAGTCTTGAAGATTGATAGACAAGAATGAATTAGTGAAGAACAGTGACGTTACCTTGAAGAGTTGAGAAGCCTGAGATGAGCAGTGCGAAGGCAGTGAGGCAAAGAATTTGCAGGAAATCCATCGAAAAGTGGTTCATACTCTTTATTTCCCTCATTGACGAAGTGCGTATATATAGAGAGGATAAGGCTAGCCAGTTTAACTGTCCACCTACATAAATTAAATTTTCTAAGCCAACCAATTTTATTAGCTTACCAACACCCCAAAGAGAAAAAAAAACAAGTACACATTAAAATTTGATGAATGCAACATCAACTGCGATAGCGACATTGCTGCAACTTAATTTGGTGGCTAGATTCATGCTGATTTAATTGAAGAGGAAAATCCATATTGATTATTTTTTATTTGGAAATTTGTTTGCTTAACAACCCTTGCTTATTCAAATTTCATATATTATATTAATTGTTACTAAAGTTTTCATAACAGTTCTCTTTTTTTTTTTTTGATTAAAAGATAGACCCCGTCATCGCTTCATTAATGCGGAATTAAAGAAACAAAGTAGTACTAATTACATATGGTCGGAATTTCCCATGAAATCCCTAGATACAAACATCAAAAGCCTAGCAATGCAGAAAGAAAAGATACAAAGGATTGCATAGAATCCCCACAAAATGTCTCTAGCAATAGCATCTGAAGTAGCTGCTATGGACCAAGTAACAAGATAACACCACATCGAGCTGAAAATCTAGGCCTTGAAAACCCCTTGCTCGGTTTCCTCCCATGATTCCTACATCTTCCATACGCAGGTGTTTAACAGTGTGACCTGTCCAATCAGTTGTTAGAACTCTAATTTTATGCATAAGAGCTGAGAAAGTACATTTGATATTGCGAAAACATAAATCATTCCGAATCAACCATAGGCACCACATGGTAAAGGATGCAATGATACCCCATTCCTGTCTATCCTCCTTTGTAACCAACTCTACCCACCACCGTCCCCATACATCTGAACTAGACCTCAGACTTTCAATACACCCAAAACGTAGACACACTACCTCCCAAGCTAGTTTGGCCTTAGTACACAAGAACAGTATGTGGTTAGTATCCTCGTCCGTTCTCTGACATTCTCCACACGTAGTGTCAATAACGATATTCCTTTTCCGAGTGTTGGTCTTTGATAAAATAGCATTGCTCATGACCAACCAGACGAAGACTTTAGTTCTCAAAGGGATGAAAAGCTTCCATATAATATTGGCGTCCCTACATCGCAATCCTCCATCGTTAATCTGCTTATACATCGAGGCAACTGAGAACACCCCAGATGGATCTAGCATCCACTCTCTACTATCATCGATCCCGGAGCTGTACCGTCCCTCCTTCCTAATAAACAAATTGAGATCATTCAATTCTGTTATCTCCCTCTGGGATAAAATCCCCCCAATCTCCAGCTTCAGTCTATTGTTACTCCAGACATCCGACACCAAAGTGTCGATATTAATTGTAGCCTCTGCCGCTGCTGGGAATAAATTAATTAGGGTCACATCTCCACACCACTTGTCCCTCCAAAATCTTGTGTCCTTCCCGTTCCCAATCGCGCATCTAGTGTGAGCATTAAACATAATCCCCACTTTGGCCACACCATTCCATAACATGGAATATTTCCCGAATGCATTTTTCCCTCCAAAGCAAAATTTCTTCCTACCTCTATATTGATCGAATGATTTGCACCACCAGTTGTTTCGTCGCTTCTTCATCTTCCACCACCACTTGCATAATAGTGCTTTGTTCATATCCCTCAAGTTAAGAATACTCAACCTGCCATATTCTTTCCTTTTGCAAACTCTACCCCATTTAACTAGTGGCAATCCTTTGTTCGATTTGTTGGCTCCTCTCCAGAGAAATCTTCTTCTACTTTTATTTATTTTGTGGATTACCCACTGAGGAATTTCATAAACCGACATCACGTACGTTGGGATACTGCTAAGCACTGCATTTAGCAAGGTAATTCTACCACCCAGTGTTAGCATTCTCCCTTTCCAACCGGCTAACTTTTTATCAATTTTGTCGATCATGGTTGCCAGTCTTCTCTCTAAAGAGCCCCGGGTCTAATTGGAATGCCCAGATAGAACAGAGGGTAATTCCCCACTTCACACCCGAAGTAGCTCTTAATTGAGTCAATCGGGATTGATAGGTTGTCACTAAACGGGAGAACACATGTCTTAGCCAGGTTGACCCTCATCCCCGACCAAGCCCCAAAGCACTGTAATGCTGTACGGATAGCATATATCTCTTCTTGTTTGGCCGCTCCAAACAACAGTGTATCATCTGCATATTGAAGGATAGAAATAGTTTCTGCAATCCCCTTAGCTCTAATACCCTGGATGATCCCCCCCTCCCTTCCTCTACTAATTATTTCCGCCAGTCCATCTGCTACAATAGCAAAAAGTAGTGGAGACAAGGGATCTCCCTGCCTTAAGCCCCTTCTACATTTTATTTCTTTACCCCGCTGTCGGTTGATCTGAATCGAGGACTTCCCCCCTTGGACGCACTTCCTCATCCATGATCGCCATTTCTCGCCGAACCCTTTAAGCTTATGCGCTTCGTCGACGCACTCCCATTCCATCGAATCATATGCTTTTTCAAAGTCTATTTTTAAGATAAATCCGTCTGCCTTATTCCTGAGCCCTCTATATATAGTTTCGTGTGCAGAGGCCATACTGTCCATGATATCTCTACCCTTGATGAAACCGCTTTGCATCTCACCCACCACTCCTTCCATTTGCGGTGACGACCTTTGCGCGAAAACTTTTGTAATGATTTTGAAAGATCCGTTCAGCAGACTGATGGGCCTGAAATCATCTACCCCGGTAGCCTCTTTCTTTTTGGGGATAAGAACCACGCTAGCATAGTTCAACCTATCCAAGTCCGCGCTTCCGTTGTGGAATTCATCGAATATATTCAGTAGATCCGCTTTGATAATATCCCAATATATCCTGTAGAAGAAAATTGGGAATCCATCTGGCCCCGGTGATTTGTCCTGACCCAATGACTTCACCGCATGAAGAACCTCCTCTTCCAAGAAAAGACCCTCTAAGTCAACACTCCCATCAATTCTTGACGAGCTCCACATGTCGGGAAGAAGATTGTTCCTGTATACCTTATTGGTTCCTAATATGGCCTTGAATCTTTTGTCGAATTCGTTCCTAATAATTCCTACGTTCTCTATCCAGGACCCATCGATCAGGAGTCCAGAAATGCGGTTCATTCTCCTCCTTCCGTTAGCCAACTTGTGGAAGAATTTAGTATTCGCACCCCCCTCTTTAAGCTATTGCACCCTAGCTCGTTGCTGCCAGTACTCTTCCTCCATCTCTCCAATCTGCTGCATCTCAATTCTAGCTATGAGTATCTCGTCGGATTCTGCTTGGATTAGGTCCCTCCCTTCTTGGATCTTTTCCAGGTTTTCTACCTTAATGCCCAGTTCCCTCAATTTATCTTTATTAGCTCCGAATTCCACCCTGGCCCACTCCATGATCCGCTTTCTCAATCTTCTCATCTTTTCATTCCAACTCCCTACTGCGGACACCTCCATGGTGTTGTCGTTCCAAGATTCCTGGATAATCTGGCGAGTAGTGTCCGACAGCGTCCATACTTTCTCAAATCTAAACGGATATTGTTTTTTGACGTACTCCTCTCCACACTCCAACAGTAAAGGCAGGTGATCAGATGTAAATCTCGTTATAGTCTTGCATTTGGCCAGAGGAAACAAATCTTCCTAATCTGTGGACACCAAGATCCTATCGAGCTTTGCTAAAATCGGCTTCGACTGCATATTGGACCAAGTAAACTTTCTGTCTATCTGCTCCATCTCCATTAACTCTAGGTCGTCGATGGTGGTGTTGAAGTCTAACCGTTTTCATTGATACGACAATAAGGGAGAAGCCAAAATTTTATATCGAGGAAGCAAAATATTGAAACTCTACAGAAAAAATCTAACCACTAGTATAATTAAATTTTCTTGCATATGACCATCACATCTCTATATATATATCCTCTCAAATATATGTATACTCTCGAAATTTACGTAACTACTCTCTTGGGAAAAAAGATGAGGAGTCTTAGCTAGCTTCATACCAAAATAATATCATGCATTGTAAACAATACTTTGTTTGTATCATGTAAAAATACAAAATTTGTGAAATACATTTTTTTTTAGAGAGAGCAGACGAAAACATACGTGTTGAGCTAGGTTTAAAGTGATGAAATTTTGACAGCCACCGTGATCGATAATGCTTTAACAAGACGATTGGTTAGATTTTAAGCATCTCCAACCAATCGAAGGATTGTCGACATGTTGTCTATTAATGATGAATACTAGGAACGGAAAAATAAGTGACAGATAATTCAAATATATATATATATAAGTTAAGAGTTTGAAAGTAATTCCATGGTGTTTCAAAAGCAAGACAAGTATATATAACTAGCAGACCAAAAAAAAAAAAAAAAAAAAAGGTTACCAGATAAATTCAGGCAAGAGCGACCTCCATTATTAAACTTTGGTTGTAGTTCAAGGTATTCATCCCTGCAAAAACTATATATACAACACAGAAAATAATTGAAAGCGGGAAAGCTTTATTAGGAAGGAAATAAAAAAATTTAATGTTATGTAATATTAGGAAGATTAATTTCTTAATATATGGTGTGTGATTCCTGTGATAGCCCTGATGAATAATACCACGTGTCTTACTTCCTTCCTAAAAAGTTTCATTCCTTTTATGTCCTCTCATATAATTTCCACACTTACCCTAAACTGAATTTCTAGAAAAGAAATCTGACTTTTTATAGAAGGAAGAAGACCCATGGCATTCATTGGATTTGGGGCGAATAGTAAGCAATGACGGGTTCACTTTTCACTACTCAGCGAACCTAATCCGAACCCTGAAGCCAAAAGATCCATCCTCTTATTTTGAATTTTGAGTAGCATATCATCCATTAATTCATTAACAGAGAAATGACAGAATACGCCTTTTCAATTGTCGATTACTGGATGCATTCCATTGGGATTTTATTTATTTTTTTGAAAGGTAAAATAAAATTTTGTTGAAAAAACGAAATAAGACAAACATAGTCATCAAACTGATATTATATATGCTCCTAGTGCATTGCTTATGTCTGGATTCAAACACATACTATTTTGTGATGATAGGTTCCAAAGTTGCGAACCCATTGATAGGTAGCAAGCACACTTCCAACTAGCAACCTAGTTGCGAACCCATTGATAGTTTGATTGAAATTGAACATTTTTCGCAGAATCTATCAACCAAATCGGATAAATACCCAAGTTAATTAGGTTGAAGTTGAAAAGTTATCTCCATGGATTAGGTAAAGAACTTAACTATCTACCTAAAAGTTTCAAAGACTTGGCATTAGAAACCAAGTCTATATATGATGAAATGTGAAAGGTTCATCAGATCAAATGCATGAAAAAAGTTGTTTAATCGATGATGTGACCTAATAAGAATTTCTTTAATTTTCTTTTCAAAGATAAGTTGGCCTACCCCGAACTAATTATTAATGCAGTGTGAATGGGTCATATGCAAGTCTTCTTCACACCAGGAGAAGGCTACAGAAATTTTTATTTTGATGAGTGAGAACAGTGTCATATTTTTGAGAAAATGATTAAGGATTCAGGATGCATATCACACAAGATAGGGGAGGGACATTTACCTTGGATTTTTGTGTAATGCAACATGTATCCATTACAAATATACAGGTCTATTAATAGTCTACTCTTTCTGTAACTTAAAATTGAGAATGTTTTCTACACTTATATATAAGAAAAGTTGAGTTTCGTGTTTCATTAATAAGAAATAAAACTTATTCATTACAGATAGAATACACAACCAAATAGAAAATAATCCTCAAGAAACCTACACAATGCACAGAAGAAAATAAAATTTTAACAGAAAGAAATGTCTTGAATTTATCAACCTGTATTTGTGGTTGGATTGGTCCTTCTGACAAAAAAAATTGCAGGAAATACCTCGAATCAAATTTTAATAGATCTTTGTGCTACAAGGCTAATCCATTTTCAAAGAGATTACTTACTTGACCTATGTTAATTCATTGCTCTTGAAAATGTATTTCATTATCTCAATAAGCAAGTGATTATATTATACTCCCTAAACATTTGTGATTAGCAATATCCAATATCCAATTCCACAGCCAGTAGCACATCCTTTTCAAGGAGAGAAAAATAAAATAAAATAAAATAAAATAAAATTGATCTTCAGTCATTTGCAGTATGAATGCTAATTGTTATAAAACTTATATAATATTATTTTCGGAACGATTATTATATGTTTCTAATAATGGGTATAATTCCCTGGCTTAGGGCAATTATAAATTGTTGAAACTTCCGAAATGTAATAGCCATGAGGCCTTCACCCCACTGGTACATGATTAGAAATATGTGATTTCTTTGTGGTGGTGGTTGTTCTCTCTTATCGTCGTTTTGAATCACTCAAATCATTTGTATATCAGATTGAATCACTCAAATCATTTGTATATCAGATTGATAAAGTTTTTGAGTAGGATCCACCTCTTTTTAACTACCATTGTCGAATGAGAGAAACTCAATTTTCAAGAAACCATGCAAGAACCCCAGGAGATCGATAGATTAAACAAGAAACAGTCTAGTTAAACTGTAATATAATCTTGCAAATAGAACAGAAATCGTCCTGACTCGCACTTCCAAGTTACACCCAACAGGGTTTCTTTTATTGTGATGAGAAACTACCCAAGACAAGCTTAAGCAGATTTGAGAACTTGAGCATGCTGGCGAATGTGATCATCAACGAAAGTTGCGATGAAGTAGTATGAATGGTCATAGCCCGGATGCATCCGGAGTTTTACAGGAGCACCAACTCTTTTGCATGCCGTTTCGAAATTGTGTGGCAGTAGCTGATCTGGCAAGAACTTGTCCTCTTCGCCCTGTAAGTCAACAGCATTTACAAACAGTCAAATACAGATGCCAATGTGAGTACCGATACAGTAAAGCAGAATATAAGAGATACAGTGCTAAATCAAGGTTCTAAAGAGCAACTGTCCAGGATATTTCGGTGACACTCAGTAAATTAATATTGGTACGATGTTGTGTTAAAGATATATGCCATATATATGGTCAAGGTAACTGTTAGATTTATTATATGTCATGACTATCATTTGTCTAAACTTTTAAGTATTAATGGACGAGTTAAATAGTTATTGGCAGCTACAATCTTGAGAAATGACCCTGACACTACAGAAACACTCCCAAATTAAGAGGAAGGTGACGGGATTTGTACTTATATTTTAACACACGCGACAGATCAAGCGCTCATTTTGTGAGGAGAGATTATGACTTTGTGCAACGATTTTTTTTAAATAATATATCGGAATATGTGTGCTATAGGTGGGAAATGAATCTGGATAGCTCTGGTACCATGAGACCAAACCCTGCCACTTCACTGAAACTCTTAAGTTTGTTATGGTGAATACTAAGGAATTTGTATTTATATTCTAACATATTTCAATCCAAAAATATAAATAAATTTTGGCCGACATTTTTGCACCACCATGTCAGATAACATGTTGGGTGTCATTTGGAATATTGACATGTAGGGTTTGACCCGAACTGCTGAAAACCTAAAGACGATATAGGATATTTACTTTATATGGACGGTTGCTGCCTTTAAAATATAATATACATTGTAAGCAATTGGCTTAGTGTATAAGGCTATGGAATGACACAAGTGCGCAATCATAGCGGTTTCAATAATAATGTAAAAGGGGACAATTGTCTGTTTAACCAAACTTGGTTATTATTTACAATACAGATAAGGCCCGAAAAGGATTCAGCAGGAAGAGTATAAAAGTAAAGAATTTTCAAAACAGGTGAAAGTCACAGGGCACTCCCTAGTCAGAAGCAGATTTCATCAACATAGCATACGACTATACAAGTCAAAAAAATCTAACACCACCGAAACCCAAGACAACTTTAACTCTCCAACAACACTAAGACAAGTCTCCGGCATCTGTACTATTAGGCACCGAATGACCCTTTTGTTAGACTAATGACATAATAGCATAAATACAGACAGGCGATTTTGTGAGACCAACTCCAAAAGCATTAACAAATCAATAGTTCACTTGATGTTCATGTAACAAATTTTCACATTAATCTTTAATCTTTCTTAGCCTAGAAGAGAATGTAAGGATTGCTTCCACAGCGCAACAAATGTAAAATTGCATAATTTCTGAGGTATAATTCCATATTTGATAGCAATAAAAATTTATGCCGAGCCCCTCTCTTGCTCATAGACTGTTAGGATATGAATTGAGCAACAGCTAGGGCATCAGATTGACAACTGGGTCTCAATTGCATAATTTCTGAGGTAGATTTCCATATTTGATAGCAATAAAAATTTATGGCGAGCCCCTCTCTTGCTCATAGACTTTTAGGATATGAATTGAGCAACAGCTAGGGCATCAGATTGACAATTGGGTCTCAAAATTCTCTCATTTTTCAATGGACCCCTGTGATCAATGCAAATCTGAATTAATTGGGACAATGTTTCTGCTAAATTTATCTTGGTAAGGAAGCCCGAAACTATGCACTAAAATAAAGTGAATCCAAATTTGGTTATGAGGCAACAGTTCACAGTTGCTAGCACGAGAGAAAGATACTAGACCTGGATTACATGCTTCATGCTATCATTAGAAAGTACTATTTCGGATTTACCCAGATACTTCTTTTAATATATCAGATATTAACACTAGCTTGTTCTATAGTTTATAATAGAGCTGTTACCCAGATACTCAGGCATGCCAAATTGGAATTGAGCCCAACAGTACTTCCAATATGTCTAATAATATTGATAAAAGATAGGGACTGGCACTAAGTAACGATACCATGTTTTGAAAATGCTACTTATGCTAGTACCCAAACTTTAAAAACCAATATGGCGCATACAGGTCTTGGATGAAGATGCAGGAGTGAGGTCATCTGTTAAACAAGGTAATCAGGCTGAAGGCTCAAAGGCACTGGGAGGTTATGTTTTTTAACATAAAACTGACAGGTCAAACATGATAACTATTTAACCATGCCTTCATAATTTTCAGGAATAAACTTTCAAGAATTTCCTCAAGAATGCCAATTGATTCTTTAATGAGAATCAGACCGGAAGTAAAAGTAGGATCAAAGGAATTAACTGTAAGAGAAACTATTAGTATTGCCCACAAGGCGAGAAACTATTAGTATTGCCCACAAGGCTTAATGATGCAATACATGGTACAAGAAACTGAAAAGCCTGAAGAACAGGAGATAAGAATATTCTTATTTAAGGTTGGGAAATATTTAGCAGGTGAAGGTTAGTATTTTAAACAGATGAAATATGTTCGTTAAAAAAAGTTGTGGAGATTTTGAAATTTTCTAATGAATCGAATATGAACTTTTACCGTTGTATATGAACTAAGGAGACAAAATATCTGTACAAACTTAAGTTAAATTTGTAAGGGTATGACAACTTTGGGAGGAAATGGTTGACCAAAATGGAAGAAAAGCTTAGAATTTCATAATTCATTTTGCTTTTATGTTAGCACAGACTACTTGGCAATGATTACAAAAGCATAAACAATCTTGAAATTTCTCATATATGAGCTTCTTCACTGAAGCACCAAGGTCCAAAGTTCATCGAATGTGAATCCTCCGTATCCTTTCACTTTGCTGCACAAACATCTCTCTTGCAACTCTTTTCTCTGGCAAGAATCTACATTCCTCCTTATTAACCACCCATGTGCAAGTGTTGTTCAAATTACTATTTTAATATGTTTTCTTTGTTTTACAGGAAAGAACATGATGGGATAGCATCCCCCACTTATCTCAAATGTTTATGCAAATATAAACCAATTATTGAATACTATCTGAAGGAATAAATATTTGACGCCAAAAGGCAAATAACAGCAAAAGAATTGATTTATGAAAAGATAAGAACTTAGAGAAAACCAAAATTTTACTACTGAACATTGTCCTTACCTGGTCGATTAAAATAGGAGTTGAAATTTTGTTGCTCTTTGCAATCAGGCAGGTAGCATCATATTCCTAAATTCAATAAAGAAATGGCAGTTACAAACTTCCACACACACACAAAGAAATGGCAGTTACAAACTTCCACACACACACACACACACACACAAACAAAATGAAGACTCAGACTAAAAAATCATGAGAATCATATCAAAAAAGCTTACCTCCCAATCTGACTTGTTGCTGCCCAAATAGTTTGAGAAAGCTTTCTGCCCCCAAGCACAGTTTATAGGATTGACAATTGGAGAAAAAGCAGACGCTGACTGGGACAAAGAAAACAAAAAATCAAAAAATAATCGGCTCATAGTTAACTTGCATTTTTTGGGATTTTTCAATGAGCCACTAATTACAAATTTTTGTACTAGGTCCCCCAATAAATGCTAATGATTAGAAAGTCCCCCAATTTACTAATTTACAAATAATTTGCTTTAGTTAAAAGATTATTTTTTGAGTAATTTTTATTAAAATTGACCAAATCATACTTAGAAACTAAGCACAATTTAGGTTAGAGTTACATCCTGAAATAATTTGAACTTTTGGGCCAATTAACGTGCAATAAGTAAAGAGACCAATTTGAAAAAATTTAACAAATTAAGGAATCTAGTCAATACTAACATTTAGTGGAGGTCCCATTGAAATGAATTTATATATATATATATGAGCAATCTTCCATTGTAAACGCTACTGTAGCATTTGCAAACGTGAAAACCACTTAACCCGTCGTTGGCAACGACGGGTTAAGTTATAATATATATATAACCCAAGTTTTCACCAATATGCCTTAACCCGTCGTTGCCAATGACAGGTTAAGTGGTTTTCATATTTGCAAACGCTACAGTGCGTTAGCAATGGAAGATTGCTCTCTCTCTCTCTCTCCCCAGAAATTTAGATCTCTCTCCCTCTCTACCCAGAAATTTAGATTTTTAGATTTCATATTTGTAAATTTATAGATTTTTCAGATTTTTTATACTTCTTTTAATTGCTCATGTAGAAAAACTAGCCGAGTTCTTTGATTGATTTCAAATGCAATGGAAGATTTAAATGGATATTCACTTGGGTAAATTTCAACCTCAAAAGTTAAATTTTATCATTTTGCACCCTCAAAGTTCTAAGAAGTTGAATTTTACACCCCATTTATAATTATTTTTCAACATATGTTGATGAAAACATGGACTTACAATGAATTGTCGTCTTACTATTCAAACTTGAGCTACATAAACTCCGTGATGGAAATGTTGGAAAGTAAATGTATCCCCTACTCTTTGAAATTGTCAAGAATTGTATGGCATATTTTACTGTTTGCAGGATTTTTCATATGCTGCATCGTTCCGAAAACGTGTCGTAGGGACATGCCCACGGGCAAACCTTGTGTGTGTATGTGTGTGTGTGTGTGTGTGTGTATATATATAAATATATATATATATATAAGGAATGCTCCATTGAAAACGTACTGTAGCGATGAAAACGTGGAAAACAACCTAGGCCGTTGTTGGAAACAACGGCCTAGGTTATAATGCATTATAACCTAGGCCGTTGTTTCCAACAACGGCCTAGGTCGTTTTCACGTGTTTTCACAACATTTTCGTTTTCAATGGAGCATTTCCATATATATATATATATATATATATATATATATATAGGGAAATGCTCCATTGAAAACGTACTGTAGCGTGGAAAACGTGTGAAAACCACCCTAGGCCATTGTTGGGAACAACGGCCTAGGTTATAATGCATTATAACCTAGGCCGTTGTTCCCAACAACGGCCTAGGTTGTTTTCACGGGTTTTCACAATATTTGCGTTTTCAATGGAGCATTGCCCATATATATATTTATATATGGGCAATGCTCCACTGAAAACGCAAATATTGTGAATATATATATATATATAATAAAACACAAAAAAGCTATCAAGTGGCTCTCCTTCAATCCCCAAAAAATCAAAGGCCCAAATCTAACCTCACAAAACATATTTTTCCCCCCTAAAAGTTCCCCCCCAAAACTCAAATTCAACTCCCCCACCCAAAACAACTCCTATATTTATTTAATTATTTTTTTCTCTCTCTCCCTCCTTCTAATTAAAAAATTAAGAAAATAAAAATTTTAAAAATTTTAAAAATATTAAAAATTTTAAAAACTTTAAAAATAATTCAAAAAAAATAATAATAATCAGATAATATATTTTTTGCTGGACCCCCAAAAGTTTCTCATATAATATGTTTGCTACTTCAATTATTTTGCTGGACCTCCAAAACTATTCTATATGATCAAACAAGGTGCACCGTTCCGAAGACGTGCCGTAGGCACGTGTCAACGGGCAAACTTAGTACATATATATAAGCAATGCTCCATTGAAAACGCAAATATTGTGAAAACTCGTGAAAACCACCTAGGCCGTTGTTGGTTATAATGCATTATAACCTAGGCCTAGGTTGTTTTCACATTTTCAACGCTACAGTAGCATTTTCAATGGATCATTGCTCTCTCTCTCTCTCTCTCTCTCTCTCTCTATATATATATATATATAATCTCCTTTAAGCCTATTAGTGAACTTTTGGCTCAACTCACATCCAATATCAAAAGTGTCACTAAACTAACTATATGCAAGTTCCATTTTTAAGTAGTTGATGTGCATTAAGAATTTAAAATGCACTTTGAACGGATTAAGTACCCTGTACTTGTCAAGATTCTTCAAGTAGATAGTAAGAGCTCCATGCCCACCCATTGAATGCCCAAAAATGGATGCGCGTGTTGTGTCGAGTTGTTCAAAGTTCTCACTAAGAAGTATTGGCAATTCCTTAACAACATAATCATACATTTGCCAGTTTTTCCACTTCTCCACAGTAGCATTTAGATAAAATCCAGCCCCTGAGAAGAAAGAAACAGATAATAAAGAACAGTGCCAAAATAATGAACTCATATAGTGACCCGTTAGACAAACCTTTGAAAGTTATATGTTGAATCTATCTAATCCTAATTATAGATGATCTATGATTCTAGGTGAAGCACTAACAAGAAGTAACCTTGATTAACATAGGATACTCATTAACCCTGTAAATGAGTAAAATAATATATAGGAAACAGATCATGAGCTCTCTCTATTCCTCAAGAGTAACTTATAGTTTACTAGTTATTACACATTATGTGAGCAAACCAAACCTCTGTTCTGATTCACTGTACAGTCCAAAAAAAACAGAAGAAATTTTGATGTTTTAAATTCTGAATATATTGGAAATGTGTAGAGGAAAAAATACACGAATGATAGTTATCTGGAATATTACATATATTAAGACACTTCAATGATAAACAGTCCATTAGCATAAGGACTCAAAACGCTAGATAAAGTATTGTCAGTAGCATACCATTTATAATCGTACATGCATCTATATAGTGCAGTTTAGAAAGAAATCTCCCTCTTGCCCAAAACGCACAACGAGAGTGAGGTTTTGACTTATAGCCTTCAAAACTATCCTCGATCTCATCAGACTCATATACATCTCAATAACACTTTCATTGAAATGTCATTGCAGTTTGATAGCATGCCTCTCACCGCTGTTAATTCACAACCAGTAGAGTATGAGTTTGGATATGAAGTCCAAGATTATTATAATTTTTAGAGGAGGTTTCCCAACTTCGCTTATTTTAGACTATTCAGAGAGAAACCCCTCGTTGCATAGTACTGCTATTTTTTTTGTATAAGGTCATAGTATTGCTATTTTTGTGTGTGTGTGTGTGTGGGGGGGGGGGGGGGGGGGGGGGATTTTTGCACTTCATGAAAGAGAAGAATCTGTTTGCTTTCATGAAAGAAAATAAATCTGCTTCTAAGAACAAACTACACATATAATTCTAACCACTAATAGTGTTCTCAATGTTGCATGCAGCCTGAGCCTTTGTGTGCATCATGTTTATAATCATCAAATCTTTTGGGCACTAGAGTAATATCATGAAGCAAATAATAGAAGACACATGAAATAATGCCTTCACCATGTTTCATCAAATCAAATTTTTTTGTTCAAATTTATACCCTCATGCACAGAATGAAGCGAGCGCTGACAACTGTATTACATTCTAGAATATAACAAAAAGATGAAATTTTATATGGAATATAGAATTTGCTTAATATACTAGATTTGCCCGTGGGCACGTGCCTACGGCACGTCTTCAGAACGATACAACATATGAAAAGCTTTGTAAACATTAAATCAACAATCATGTAGCTCGAGTTTAAATAGTATGACAATAATTAGTTGTAAATAAAAGTTCATGTTTCCATAAGTGTGTGTGTGTGTAGATATATATAGAGAGAGAGAGAGATAATTAAATAAATAAAGGAGTTGTTTTGCAAGGATTTGAATTTGAGTTTTGGGAGGAAACTTTTGGGAGGGAAAATGTGTTTTGTGGGGTTAGATCTGGACCTTTGATTTTGGGGGGATTGAATGAGAGCCACTTGAAAGCTTTCATTCACTGTACGGTCCAAAAAAAACAGAAGAAATTTTGATGTTTTAAATTCTGAATATATTGGAAATGTGTAGAGGAAAAAATACACGAATGATAGTTATCTGGAATATTACATATATTAAGACACTTCAATGATAAACAGTCCATTAGCATAAGGACACAAAACGCTAGATAAAGTATTGTCAGTAGCATACCATTTATAATCGTACATGCATCTATATAGTGCAGTTTAGAAAGAAATCTCCCTCTTGCCCAAAACGCACAACGAGAGTGAGGTTTTGACTTATAGCCTTCAAAACTATCCTCGATCTCATTAGACTCATATACATCTCAATAACACTTTCATTGAAATGTCATTGCAGTTTGATAGCATGCCTCTCACCGCTGTTAATTCACAACCAGTAGAGTATGAGTTTGGATATGAAGTCCAAGATTATTATAATTTTTAGAGGAGGTTTCCCAACTTCGCTTATTTTAGACTATTCAGAGAGAAACCCCTCGTTGCATAGTACTGCTATTTTTTTTGTATAAGGTCATAGTATTGCTATTTTTGTGTGTGTGTGTGTGTGTGTGTGGGGGGGGGGGGGGGGGGGGGGGGGGGGGGATTTTTGCACTTCATGAAAGAGAAGAATCTGTTTGCTTTCATGAAAGAAAATAAATCTGCTTCTAAGAACAAACTACACATATAATTCTAACCACTAATAGTGTTCTCAATGTTGCATGCAGCCTGAGCCTTTGTGTGCATAATGTTTATAATCATCAAATCTTTTGGGCACTAAAGTAATAACATGAAGCAAATAATAGAAGACACATGAAATAATGCCTTCACCATGTTTCATCAAATCAAATTTTTTTGTTCAAATTTATACCCTCATGCACAGAATGAAGCGAGCGCTGACAACTGTATTACATTCTAGAATATAACAAAAAGATGAAATTTTATATGGAATATAGAATTTGTTTAATATACTAGATTTTCCCGTGGGCACGTGCCTACGGCACGTCTTCAGAACGATACAACATATGAAAAGCTTTGTAAACATTAAATCAACAATCATGTAGCTCGAGTTTAAATAGTATGACAATAATTAGTTGTAAATAAAAGTTCATGTTTCCATAAGTGTGTGTGTGTATATATATATAGAGAGAGAGAGAGATAATTAAATAAATAAAGGAGTTGTTTTGCAAGGATTTGAATTTGAGTTTTGGGAGGAAACTTTTGGGAGGGAAAATGTGTTTTGTGGGGTTAGATCTGGACCTTTGATTTTGGGGGGATTGAATGAGAGCCACTTGATAGCTTTCTTTGTGTTTTATTATATAGATATGTAGATATTTAGTCAACCAGTAAAGGAAAAGTAATTACAATCAGACATATACATCAATGATAGCTGTAACTAAGGAATGAGATTACTAGTGATGGAAACCCTTTGGTGGTGTTGGATCCTTGTGCTATTTGAGTGTTGTGATGGGTTGTTTTCTGTCCTCGGTTTTTTTTGTGTTACTATATTTGTTTTCCTTCTGGTGGTATTCTGCTTTGAAGCATGAGGCTACATCAGCACCAGAATGTTGACTTGGGTTTATGCTGTATATGACTTGCTATATTTTGGTTTTAATGTCAATTTGGCTGAAATCCTTGT
This sequence comes from Hemerocallis citrina, assembly GCA_017893485.1. Lineage (NCBI taxonomy): Eukaryota > Viridiplantae > Streptophyta > Magnoliopsida > Asparagales > Asphodelaceae > Hemerocallis > Hemerocallis citrina. Next base: position 95,702,336 of record CM030367.1, read on the forward strand.
TGGATTCTATCCCTTTTGTTGCAGAATTTACCAACAACTCATAGTGCTAATAGCGGAAACACACCACATGCAATAGAAACTTCCCAAGAACTAACCAAAAACAATTCACCACGATATATGCAAGATCTCACAAGAACACAATCAATATGCACAGATAACCAACACTTCTTATTCCCCAATAAATACAAAGATTACAAAGGGATTACAACTCTCAATATCTCTCCCTCACCTTTGAAATACTCGGCACAATCCCCTCTTAAAGTTGAATAATGATAACGGCTCACCAATTCTCTATAATCAGTTGTACAAACCCTAGAGTCTACAGCCATATATATAGCCCCCCCAAGTAAATCCTAAAAGATAAACACAAATCCATCTTATTGGGCATGAATCTCGTTAGCCCAAATAACACACAGCGCCGATGTCGATAGACCGCACCCCCAGATCGGTCAACCGCAACGTGTAAAGCCAACTCTGAGACATGACCGGTCGACCGCAATGTGTAAAGCCAACTCGGAGACATGACCAGTCGACTGCACGGTCAATCGCCCCCTTTTCTGTTGAATCCTGAACACTCGAAGAACTCTCAGCAGCTTGGGTCGGTCAACCGTACCCCCGGGTCGGTCGACCGCAACTCTCCAGACTGCACAGCTTTTACTTACTGTTGTCTTCTCTTACTGTCTTCTTTTCCAACTTCAAGTACTCCATACCTACATGTATTTGAGAAGTTATTGTAAAAGGCCACAATCCTAACAATCTCTCACTTGGACTAAATACACAACCCTTCAAAGTTATTGTAATCTTTACCTCACATTAAATCTACCAATCTCTCACTTTCGTGAAAGACCCAAGTACTATCCACTTTCATGAAGAGTACCTCCGCCACTCCACCACGTGGAGTACACCAACCACCCCTCATCGCCTCATGAAGGATGTGCTCCACCAATCGCATAGAGCACGAATACCAGAGAAACAACCGTCCATGCTGGATTCCGTGTTACAAGAATTTCAATTTGCAGAATATTCAATAACACCGGACATGGTTCAAAGCCTCTCAATGCACTTTGCACTAGAAGTTTTCATGGGTTACCCTCATCGACATCACCCCCATATCGATATCAGTGCTCATTACCTCACAAGAGCGACTTAAAGCTTCGTCTGCCATATCGCAAAATACCATCACCACAGCAACGTCATGCCCTCTATGATCACTTCCATGGCCAGCAGCTCCCACTAAATTAATAACATCCCCTCCACAACTGAAAGAACTCGGTTGCACCCCACATAACCTACTACTCGATTCCGGCTAAGAGTCAACTACAGGAAAAACGTCCCTCACATCTCTAAGCAAATACATCATTCACTCACACTTCCCTTATGCAATCACCCTTGAACTTGCAGCTATACGTCACTCCCCACTACCAACTGTAGTAAACATACCCTCTTTACCAGCCTTCCAATCGAGATAAAAATTTCTTTCAAGTCTGGAACATGCCTTATCTCCCGCAAGACAACACTCTGATCGTCATTAACTTTCACGCGAAGAGTACCAACCCCACGTACAGGATACATGTGACCATTCTCCACGATCACATCTCCAAAAAAACCCTCCTTGTAGTCACCAAACACCTCTCTCCTCGAAGTGCAATGAAAAGAAGCTCCTGAATCAATACACCAATCTTGAGTGTCCAACTCCTCCCGAGCTGATAAGCATAACTCTTCAACAAGCCCCACTTGAGCTTCCTTTGGGATCTCTCTCTTCGGTTTCTCCTGCTTTCTCTTCATATAAGCCTTGCAACTGCGCATCATGTGATCCCTCTTGTGACAATATCAACACTCAGGCTCATGTCCCCCATCGCTGTCATTAGTCCCACTCTCAGATGAACTACTCTGATCCTTTCTTCTTCGACTGCTCTTAGATCTCCCACATCTCTTCTCAACAAACATTGTGGAACCTCTAGAAGATGATGATGGATATCCCCGTTTCTCACCATTCTCACCTCCTCGTTCAGAATGCTACTCACCACATCATGTAGAGTCGTCGAATCTGGCATAGTGTCTGTAATAGTCTGTTCCACCGTATCATAACGATCGAGCAAAGTAGATAGAAGTAACAATGACTGTCCCCACTCAGAAAATTTCAAACATGCAGCTTCCATCTGGTTGTAAACCATACGGTAATTGTTGACATGTTCTACTACTGAACCTTCTTCCCTTAACTTCATATTAACCAATTTCTTCAGATGAAGAATTTGATATTTTGATTAGATGTTGACGGTTTTCCCATACATATCCATGAGAATCTCCATAGCCTCCTTTATGATCTTTGCCTTCGAGATATGAAATAACGTCTTCCTACTCAGCCTCAAGTTGAATCTGTCCTAGCGCCTTCTATTCTAAACGATTGCACACCGCCGAGACCGTCGCATCCTTGTCTGCATCTTTCAGCCTCTCATCGAACAATGGACCATCAAGATCTTTCTGACGAAGATACGCTATCATCTGAATCTTCCACATCGCGAAGTCACTCCCATCGAACATTTCAATCTTCGATAGCTCGAACCTAGAGCTCGGATACCACTTCTTACAGAATCTATCAACAACTCGTAGTGCTAATAACGGAAACACACCACAAGCAATGGAAACTTCTCAAGAACTAGATGAACCAAGAACAAGTCACCACGATATATGCAAGATCTCGCAAGAACACAATCAATATGTTGAGATAACCAGTACTTCTTATTCCCTAAGATATACAAAGATTACAAAGAGATTACAACTCTCAATCTCTCTCTCACCTTTGAAACACTCAGCACAATCCCCTTTTAAAATTGAACAATGATAACGACTCACCAATTCTCTCTAATCAGTTGTACAAATCCTAGAGTCTACAACCATATATATAGTCCCCAAGTAAACCCTAAAGATAAATACAAATCCAGTTTATTGGGCATGAATTCCGTCAGCTCAAATAGCACACAGCGCCGATGTCGGTCAACCGCACCCCCAAGTCGGTCGACCGCAACGTGTAAAGCAACTCCGAGACATGACCGGTCGACTGCACGATCGACCGTCCCCTTCTCTATTGAACCATGTACACTCGAAGAACTCTCAGCAACTTGGGTCGGTCCACCGCACCCCAGGTCTATCGACTGCAACTCTTCGGACTGCACATCTTCTACTTGTTGTTGTCTTCTCTTGTTGTTTTCGTTCTCCTCTTCTTCTCCAACTTCAAATACATCGTGTCTGTGTATTTGAGGCCACAATCCTAACAATATTCCCCCCCCCCCAAAAAAAAAAAATAAAATAAAAAAAATAACCACTATAAGCAACTTTTTTAAGACGAGAGGACAACATTAAGCAAATTAATGGTAGAGATATCATTGCATATAATCTAATAATCATTTTATGAAACTTCAATAAGAGAATTTTTGGACTAGAGTATGGTTTCCACCCACCTACTCCAAAGTCCCAGCTATCTGCTTCACCTTCTACATTAAGGCCTCCTACATAGAAAAGAGGAAAGAAATACAATTAGCAACTAATCACAATAAGTTCAATCCTATCCTAACAGAATATGTTGCACTACAAATAAAATACACCTTGGAATATATAATCAAAAAGTCATCGAGATTCAAATAACAAACATAAATAATAAAATCTCTAGCCATAATGATGCATCTCCAGGACATAAGTAACTATGCAAGATCAAAATTTGCAGGCGTGAAATTTTGCGATTTGCGAATTGAAATTCAAGAAGTTAGTTAAACTCGTAGAATGTAAAAGAAACTACAAGGTACTTGAAAAAATAAAAATAAAAATAAAATAAAAAAGACAAAATTAGAAAACCAAATTGAGCAGACCATTGTAAGAAAAATGACAATCCTTATATTAAAATGAGCTACGATAATGGAACTATGGAAGCATGCATAAATTTCCACACAAAACAGTCAAGGTGGTTCTTTCAGTATGAGTAACTACTTACTTGGAGATGTATCCGAAGCAATTAGAGCAACACCCTCAGTGGATGCCGCACGTTGGGCTCCAGATTTAATGATAAAGTTCTCATCCGTGCATGTAAGACCAGATAACCAATAAAGAACCTGCATATAGATAGGTTAATAGGTATCTCATACCAACTCAATTTCAAAGATCACACACAAAAAAACAATGTGAAGATCCGCCTATGCCATAGTTTAATGTTGACAACAGCCAAAATAATTTTGTGTAAACAAAACACTTCATGTTACAACATGCATTGCCTCAAATAAATATTAAGATAATCTGTGAGCAATAAGGCCTTCTTCTAGGACAACAGACATCTAACTTAAATTAAGATTTCTGCCATCATAAAACAGTTGTCTACTGCAGAAATTCTTTGGAGCAGTAACAGTGTGCATGATTTGGTCATATGAACTGTATTCTACTCTAGGTAGTTAAAATCGGTTTTTGAAACTAATCGGTCTAGAAGCGATTAGTGATTAGTTAATCGGAAAATAATCGGGGATTAAATCGGAAAAATTGTGTGTGTGTGTGTATATATAGAGAGAGAGAAAGAAAGGGATATGAGCAACTTGCTCATTTAGAAAATAAGCAATTGATGAGGTGGCATGCATGTGATACATTAAGCAACTAACCACTTCTAGGATTTTCCAATCACATGCATGACACATCATCAATTGCTCATTTATCAAATGAGCAAGTTGTTGATACCTCTTTTTCCCATATATATATAGAGCAATGCTTTATTGCAAACGGGTCCCATGATACAGGTATGAAAATAACTGAAGTTGTTGTTGGGAATGACGGCTTCAGTTATGTTAACACTGAAGTCGTTGTTTCCAACAACGGTTTTTCCGATTTATAATCTAAGCCGTTGTTGGAAACAACAGCTTCAGTGTTAACATAGCTGAAGCAGTAGTTTGCAATGGAGCATCCTCATATATATATATATATATATATATATATATATATATATATATATATATATATAGGGAAAATGGGGAATGAGCAACTTGCTCATTTAATAAATAAGCAATTGATGATGTGGCATACATGTGATTGGAAAAGCCTTAAAAGGGTTAGTTGTCCAATGTATCACATGCATGCCACATAATCAATTGCTCATTTACTAAATGAGCAAGTTGTTCATATCCCTTTTACCCATATATATATATATATATATATATATATATATATATATATATATATATATATATATATAAATTTTAAAAAAGGATCAATCCTCACTATGTAGCAACCCTAAATTCTAATATAGAAGTACTATGAGATTATCAAATATGAACAAATGTTAAATAGTTATAGAGAAAAATAAGAGAGTACTTTGTTTTAGCTGAGTTTGGATTCTGGATGTGGGTCGAGTCGGGTTTGCTGGTCGGTTCCAGCAAACAAAAACAATCATGGAGGAGGAGGAGCATGAGCAACAAAAGGAGGTGTATCAAATGCGGATCGGGTCAAGTTTATGACAGCGAGTCGTGTTTGAGTTTGCTCGAGGAAGAAGAAGAGAATTGGTTTGGGTTTAGATTTGGGTTTACACGAGGCAGAAGAGAGCGGAGGCAAATCAGGTTTAGGTTTGTGCGAGAACACGAAGGGGTTTGGATTTGAGTTGGGCCGGATTGAGCCTTAATAATGCAAACGAGCATGAAGGAGGGGATTTAATCGGTTAATCGCTCACTTAAAATTGGCCAATTAACCACTAATTAACCACTAGTCAGCTGATTATACCCGATTAAATCGCTAACTTATGAAATATTGAAAATCGCTATAAAAAAAATAATCGCTTAGCCTCCGATATTGCGATTAATCGGATTTTAACTACTAGATTCTACTTCTTGCACAATTTAAGCTTTTTTTTTCCATCACAAATAGGGCTAGATGTAGAGCCAAAAGGCTCAACCCTTTGACAAAGTTTATAACTGGATGTACCTCTCCTAATTAGTGTCAAACCAATGACTGACTGGGACTTTGCAAAATCATAAGGGCCAATTCAAAAACCTCCAAATCTCCTAGACTATGGCATTGACTAAAAGAAGCGGAGATGATTATAATTCAAGACCTCCAAAATAAGAAACACGCTACCCAAATCAAAAGGGGGTAAATTGTTGGCTAATCAAAGTGAAGACTGTATGCCATGGCTTCCCAAAAATCCAGGGTATTCGCATGTTTAATTCAACATATTAAAAGAAATAACACCAACAATGACTCCTAAGCACAAAACCCATCACAACCATTCATTACAAACAAACAAGTAGTAGTAGTAGCAGTCACAATTCTTAACAGCTCTTGCAAGCTTAATAATAGAAAGATTTGACACAGATTAGAAAAACATAAAACCCAGCTCTATTATAGATTATTTCTTCTCCAAAAAAAATAATAATAAATAAATAATAATAATAATAATAATAAAAGAGCTTACAGGGGTTTTGTGGGAAGGGGGAGAAGGGGGGAAGTAGATGGAGAAGGTCATAGAACAACCGAGGGTTTGGCTGAAATGCCTGTATCTCTTGTTGTAGCCCTCGAACATTTTCGAGCTGCTTATCTCTGTCGGCTTCTCCATCTCTCTCTCTCTCTCTCTTTCTGGACTTACGACTGTTTGCGAGAATAGAGAAGCAGAAGATGAACCTGCTTATAATTGAAGGGGGGACATTTTTCTGGATCATGATATAATGGGCTGTGACTTTGATAGGGCCCAGTATGGTCGAATGGTAAACAAATTATTAGAGCATCCAAGTCGTGATTTTTTTTTTTCTTTTTTTTTGATAATTAGATGACCGAAGTCATCGTTTCATTAATAGGATTAAGAAAACAAAGTATTACACAGTACTAATAATACAAAGAAGCTGTCGTAACAGCGAACCAAACTAAACTAAGGGGACATCGCCATACATCAAAATAGCAGAAACAGTAAAAGGAAACAACAACAGTAGAAGGAAGCATAAAGCCATCAAGATCCGTCCGCCCTTCAATCCAACCACCGTGGGCCTCCCTCTCTACTCTTCATTATTGTTCCTGATCCTTTTGGCTTGCTCCTGAGCACCTGCCCAATCATGAATCAAAAGAAAGATTTTATTCATTGATAACGGAAATCTGTAAACTTTATTGCGGAAAATAAAATCATTTCTATCTAGCCAAAGACTCCATATAGAGGCCGATGTTGCAATGTCCCAAGCTTTCCTATCTTCTAATTTGATCTGCAACTCTCTAAGGTGAACTCATATGTCAATAGTATTGTTCGGAACCCGATTACACCCAAAACCCCTACACACTATTTCGCAAATAAGCCGCGCTTTTGGACATCGAAAAAGAATGTGATTGACATCTTCTTCTGCTAGGTGACACGTCTCGCATATCACGTCGATCTGTGAGATCCTCTTCTTAAGGTTAATTTTTGACAGGATAGCATTACTATGTGCTAACCAACAGAAGACTTTGACTCTGTATGGAACCTTGGCCCCCCATATAACCGCTTGGACTTGACATCTCGTACCTCCATCGTTGATCCATTTATACATGGATGATACCGAGTAAACTTTCGAGTTTTTCCTATCCCACCACCTTTCATCTTCTGAGCTATCGGCACGGCCTCCTTCTTGAAGGATCGGTTTATTCATTTCTTCAAATTGTACCCTGCTTTCTGTTGTAACGTAATTTGAGACAATAAATTTTAGTTTTCCGTTCTTCCGAACGTCTGCCACTGCTAAATCTAAGTTTTGCGCCGCTTTCGCCGCTAACGGGAATTGGTTTTGCAGACTCGTCTTACCGCACCACTTGTCTTTTCAAAATCTTGTATCTTTCCCGTTACCCACTTTACAAGTGGTATTCGAATGAAAGATTTCTCCCTGCTTTGCTATCCCCTTCCAGAGAAGAAACACTTTTGCAAATGAGCTCCTTCCTCCAAATCGGTATTTACGTCTTTTGCGATATTGATTGAACGAGTAGTTCCACCATCCTCTGTGCTTGTTAGCCATCTTCCACCACCACTTACATAGCAGCGCTTTGTTCATGTTGTGGAGATTTACGATACCCAAGCCTCCGAACTCCCTTCTCTTGCATATTCTTCCCCAGTTGACCAAGTGGAAACCTTTGTTTCCCTCGTCCGTTCCTTTCCAAAGAAATCTTCTTCGCAGTTTGTCAATCTTTTTGATGACCCATTTCGGCAGTTCGTAGATGGACATCAGGTATAACGGGATCGTGCTAATAACAGAGTTGAGTAGAATGATCCTACCCCCAAGGGACAGAAACCTGTCTGCCATCCAGCCAGCTTCTTTTCAATCTTGGATATAATGCTGCTCCAATCCTCCATCCGGAGAGGTCCTGGCTTAATAGGCGTCCCTAGATATTTAATCGGAAACGTGCCTATTTTGCATCCCAAGATATCCTTTATCACCGAACACGAAGTCGACAGCTGTTCACAAAAAGGAACTATACTAGTCTTGTCTAAGTTCACCTTCAAACCTGACCAACTGTGGAAACAAGCCAGTACAGTTTTAATGGCCTCCGCTTCTTCCACCATAGCTTTATCGAAGAGGATTGTATCGTCCGCATATTGTAAGATCGCCATAGGCTTGTCGATCCCTTTGATCCTAATCCCTTTAATTGTGTTATTTTCCATAGCTCTTCTAATCATCTCTGCTAGCCCGTCTGCTACAATTGCGAACAGGAGGGCCGATAAAGGATCTCCTTGACGTAGGCCTCTCTTGCATAGAATTTCTCTCCCTTGCCATCCATTCACCTGAACAAATGATTTTCCTCCAGTAATGAACCTATTCATCCATGATCTCCATTTGGCCCCAAACCCCTTAAGAGCTAGGGCTTCCTCCACGCAGTCCCACGACACCGAGTCATACGCTTTCTTAAAGTCCAGATTTAGGATAAATCCGTCATCTTTGGATTTGCTACCTCGAAATACCACTTCGTGAGCTGACGCTATACTATCCATGATATCCCTACCCCGGATGAACCCGCTCTGCGATTGGTCTATGATATCATCTAGGTTAGGGGCTAATCTTTGAGCCAAGACCTTCGTAATGATTTTAAAAGATCCGTTCAACAAACTTATAGGTCTGAGGTCTTCATGATTAGTAACCTCTTTCTTCTTGGGAACAAGAACGATTGTGGCATAATTTAACCTGTCCAAGTTAGCCGTCCCGTTGTGTAGCTCGTGGAAGATGTTCAAAAGGTCTTCTTTAATAATCTCCCAGTAAATTTTGAAGAAAAAGATGGGCAACCCGTCAGGCCCTGGCGCTTTGTCCTGTCCGAGCATCTTAATTGCTTCAAACACCTCAGTTTCTGTAAATCTTGTTTCGATTCCATCACTCCCGTCCAATCTGGGTTCCCTCCACACACATCTTCTCATGGGGTTCCGTCCTATCAGATCACGGAATTGGCTATCTATATGTGCTTTGATTAAATCTTCATTTTCCATCCAATCCCCGTTAACTGAGATACCCGTGATGTGTTCTGTCTTTTCCTTCCATTTGCGATTTTGTGGAAGTATTTTGTGTTAGCATCTCCCTCTCTAAGCCATTGGATCCTCGCTCTCTGTTGCCAATATAACTCCTCCATTTTCCCTATATTCTGCAATTCTAGTCTATTATTGGCGAGCTCATCTTTCTCCGAATCCTAAAGATCTTTGTCTTCCTGCATGCTTTCCAAGTTCGCAATACTTCTCGCAAGCTCCTCTCTTCTCAGGTTGGTGTCGATCATTTTTTGTCTGGACCAAGCTTTTAATCTCCTACGCATTCGTCTAGTCTTCTCTATCCATATACCTACCGCTGAGGATTGAGATGTACTGCCGTTCCATGATTCAGCGATAACCTGCCTCGTCTCCTCGCATACGGTCCATGCTTTCTCGAATTTGAAGCCAAAATGTTTTTTCTTACCGATGAGATCGCAGTCAATTACCAACGGCAGATGATCTGAAGTGTATCTGATAGCGGATTTCACTTTTGCCAGTGGATTAGCGTCTTCCCACTTGTTGGAAACCAGCACTCTATCTAGCTTAGCCAAAATCGGATTGCGCTGCATATTTGACCAAGTAAATTTCCGATCTGTCATATCTAATTCCAATAAATCTAAATCTTCGATGGTCTGATTGAAAGAGTCTTGTTCAGACCGATTGTGGCTATTGCCTTTATGCTCATCCTGAAATCTGGTGATATTAAAATCGCCCCCTACTACCCAAGCCCCTCCCCATTTTAGTCTGATGAATTTAAGTTCCATCCACAGCTCTTGGCGCAACCTACTGTCGTAAGGGTCGTAAACGCTAGTAACCGTCTGCGTCCAATTGTCTCATCTACGTCTAACTCTAATCGACACCGTGAACTGACCAACATATTCATCAACGATCTCGAAAGCTGACGAACTAGCCCCTACAGAAATACCCCCCGAATATCCCCTAGCTGGCTTAAACCTCCAATTAAAATCTTCCAATCCTCTAAGGGAAGAGAATTCCTCTGCTGTGGGTTTTTCAATTCTAGTTTCTTGGAAACCACAGATGTCCGGGTGAATCTTGCTAAGAGTAACGCCAATTGCCCTTTTTTTTAATTTTTGACGCATCCCTCTAACATTCCAAAAGATGTATACCATAAAAACCTGTAAAAACAATCTAATTCGGAACACCCCACTCCTAACACACCCTACAGATTAAACTGAACCTATTTTGGTGTCCTCTCTAATGATTGCAACGTTAGAAATTTGTTCGGACCAGGTGGAGCCCATGGCTAGCCCATACAAACTAGCAAAATAAATAATAGATTCGTCTGATAAAGAATTTAGAACGGAACAATTAAGTTTAGAGGTACCTTCTCCCGATGTATTCACCTCCGCCTGAAAGAATCCCCTCTTTGGACCACCTTCCTGCCCCTTGAACTGACTGTCTATACAAGTCATTTGCCTCTTTCCTTTCCTCTGATATTCCGTGATTTTTTCGAGTTGAAGAACTCCCTACACTTCCTCTCATTTCTTTGTTATCGCCCTCCGTCACAGTAACTGATACCAGATTATCCTCTCGGATGCCGTCTAGTGCCCCAATAATTCCTCCACTTGAATCCGGCACCGGGCTCAATAAAGCAGTGTTGGCTGTTGGGTGCAAGTAAGTTGGGGACCCATCAATGAAAGTCGCGATTTGCTTGCTGGCACCTATATGGACTTCGGGATCTATGGAGGGCAGCAGGTCTTTACCCATTGTAATTGGCGATGGGTTCATTAGCACCTTGGATTTAATCAGCGAACTGATGGCCAATTTGACTGATTGCTCAATCTCCTCATTGGAAAATCTCATCCAGTCCTCCTGGATTAGGCCCAGTTGCTTAGACAGGCCTAGATCCTGATCTTGTTTTAGGATACCACTTTTACATCTGTCCCTATTCTCTGTTGTGATAGCTTCGTCCCTGACTAACAGCCCATCTAACCCATCCCCTTGAAAGCTGACAGCTACAGTTGCAACATCACCTCGCTTCGTTTCCTTACACTCAACATGGACCTGATCTGACTGGTGTGGGGCCCGATGAAGAGTGCTTTCGAAACTTTCTGTTAAGCTGGCGTGTTGGACTTCACAGCTTTAATCTGCACCATCGAATTTGAAAAATTGATGTAACGCTCAGTAACGTGCAGTTGAGATCTCCCTACCCCAGCTCCAGTTGTTGCACATCTGTGAATACACTCCTTCCCATCCAACGGCTCTACTTCGTCTTCTTCCTCTGGCACATCATCTCGACCATTGAAGATATTTTCACCTCCCCACCTCGGATCTTTGAACGAAACATTTTTTGGAACTTCGGCAATGACCTTCACCTCGTATATATGGTTATCGAACTCTGTCAATATCTTCGACGGAATGTCACTCTTGTTAATGACACCCACTTTAATCCGAGCGAATTTTCTAGCGGAAAGAGTGATAGTCTGTCTGTCGATGTCTACTAGCATTCCGAACGATCTGACGATGTTTTGGAACCCCGACCGAACCCAGCAGTGAAAAGGAAGGTTGTATAAGCGCAACCATACCAGAGCTAGGTTGTCCGCCTTCATCGCACCATAGTCACGAGACCACCATTTGAAGGTTACGAAGAACTCTAATCCAAAGCTGTCTTTCCCTTCTAGTCCTTTAGCTCTAATCGTCTCCTTAGCGAGAGATTCATCACTGCAATGGGCGTAGAAGGCGTTCGACGCTATCTCGTGGACAACCCACGTAGCGGAAGACGATGACCCCATCGCCGATTTGAGCAGCTCTGAGACGTCTGTGGAAGTGGGAGCCCCTGTCTGCGCTTTGATAATGATCCCGCTATTAAATCGTCTTTCGAAGTCGGCAATCAATGGCGCTGGCACGATAGTCGCTTGAATGATATGCCTATCTCCAGCCACGCTCTCTTGCATTTGGCTCCCCTCCGTATTTGTTGGAATCCCTGCCGGCCCAAGTCGTGATTGTTAGAAAATACATTAATGCATATTTTATATATAGCATTTTGACAGTTTAGCGCAGTCGTCGAATGGTATTTTATAGCAATTTAATAAATAAAAAAATACAATAAAAAATCAGACGAAACTTCAATTTGTGTCGGAAACCCGTCAAAAAAAAAAATTGCGTCGGAAGGAAAAACAAAAAAACAAAAAGAAACAAAAAATTTAAAGGACGGAACTTAACTTTGCGTCCCACGATTTTTAAGAATTTTTTATAATTTTTTATTAATTAAAAACATTTTAAAGTAAAATAAAATAAATAAAATAAATAAAAAAGGTGGGCCCCTCCATGGACGCAACTCCTCTTTGCATCCAAGAAGTGACCAGATTGCTATCCATTTTAAAATTCCATTTTTTAAAACAAAATACGTCGGACATAACTTCACTTTCCGTCTGACAAATTTTTAAAATTAAAAAAAAAATCATCAGACGGAAATTGAAGTTGCGTCTCTTATATTATGCATTTTGCTATATCTTGTACCATTAATAGCAATGTATGTTCCTTTTTATGCAAAAAAATGCATAAATAGCAAACGACTGCAGCTCGTCGTTTGCTATAAAATGCATTTTTTGCATAAATAGCACACGACTGTGGATGCTCTTACTAGTCGCTTTTAGATTTACTTGTGTGTGGGATGCACGTGTTTAGGCTAAATTTGAGAAAAACCTCTTGAACTTCTCTTTATGCAAAAAATCACACTGAACTTTTGTTTACGCGGAAAACCACACTCAAGTATGGTTGCAAACAAATTCCCTGAAGTATATTTTCAAAAGAACACATCTAACTTTTATGCTTGTATTAGATAACCTCATTTATCTTTACAAGTTGGTTCTGAAAACATCATGTATCTTTCTCATTATTGTCAAAAACCTCACTCAAAATTAGTAGAAAGCTCACATCGTCGTAGTGGGTTTTTTGCAACTATACTTGTGTGTGGTCTCATATTGACTCATTTTAGCACGGCCATGTATTTTGCAGTCTCACTCAATCAAGGGACCCGTAGATATCGCTACTATTATGTAAGAGGTACAAATCCTATCTAAGTCACTCACATCCCTCCGCATGATTTGTAGTATATCCAATAGTCGATTTTATAATCACTTTATTACAGGCAACGTTTGACGGCATTAAAACATATAACTTCTCGTATAAGGAACCGTAGTGACTTCAAGTCAAAGGACTACATACACCATGGTCATTGTGAAAACCGCTTACGATACTCACGTAACGATCCATACAGCGTTCTCATGGTAGGTCAGTCCACTACATTATTACTCTAATATGTACCCATATGAAAACTTGATATCTCATATCTATCACCCGTGAGAATGGTCATCAGTCTACGCACACTTATACTAGGGATGGCGAACGGGTCGAGTGGGCCGGGCCGGGCCCAACCCGTACGGGTTGGCACGAATACTTAGCCGGGTCGTGCCGGGTTGCACCCTTATACGGGCCGGGCCGGGCCGGGCTAAGTTTTCGTTTGGGTGGCCCGCCCAACCCGTGAACCCTTTAGGGTTCGACCCGGGTTGGGCCGGGTCGACCCGCGGGTTGGCCCGTTTAATATTATTTTATTTTTATTTTTTTTTGGTAGTTTAAATTAAAATAATAATAATAATAATTTTACAAATGATGTATACAAACAACCATATCTTTGTTTGATGAATACTACAATTCTTGAAAAATTATAATACTAAGTAAGTAATAATACTAATAAGTAATAATACTACAATTCTTCAAATATCCCCAAATGATGTTTAATTATAATACTAAGTAAGTAAGTAATTAATAATACTAATAAGTAATAATACTACAATTCTTCAAATATCCCCAAATGATGTTTAATTATAATACTAAGTAAGTAATAATACTAATAAACAATAAAAATCGTAATAATAATAATAAGATTGAAAGAGTGAAACTGACAACAAATTTTGAAATATTATTCATATGAATTTAAGTTATACAATTTGAACAATTTATAACGAAATGAAGAATTCAATTCACAAATAAGTTTTGTACAATAACATATTTCTTATATACAATTTTAATTGAGTACAAGTTTTCTAATTTGACATAACAAGCAAAGCTATTGTTGTTGTTATTGTTGTTGTTGTTGTTGTTGTTGTTGTTCTTCGGGCTAGTTGCTCCCACTTGTGGAACTTGATAGTGCTTTCCCTTGCGTCCTATCTTCAGCCTTCAGCCAGTCTTCTATGCAAACGAGCATCTCTAACGCCTCGGGCTTCAACCGATTCCTGTAATCAGATAGAACCCTGCCACTTGTAGAAAATGCACTCTCAGAAGCAACTGTAGAGACAGGAAGAGTTAGTAAATCTTTAGCCATAATTGATAGAATACTAAAAGTGTGTTCATGTTCTTTCCACCATTGTAAAATATCTAGTGGAGAAAGAGTAGGCTCAGTATCCTGTTGGTTATACCAATTTAATTCATTTAGTTGATTAGTCCTAGGTTTTTTAGATTGAATTTGTTCAAGTAAACTAAATGTTCTATCACCAATTCTACTTTTACCCTTACCTTTAGAACTACCAGAAGAAGAACTAACTACAGAAGTTGTACTACTAGAAGCAAAACGTCTATCATAATAATCATACAAGTTATTTAACGTAGATTCAAACTGAACTAAAAAAGTAGCGCAATCAGTTGTTAATTCTACATTGTCCTCTAAATATCCAAAAAATATTTCTATCAAATTCTTCGTACCTTCTAATTTGATACGGGGATCCATAACAGTAGCAACACAAATCAACATAGGAGGAAGAAAATAATACTTCAAAAATTTTTGAAATGCAGTACTACAATGTCACTAATATAGGGATCATTTAACATTTCGTTAAATATTTGCATCATGCTAACCAATTCAATAAAAATGCTACTAGAAGAAGATTCATATGTTTTTGAAAATTTTAAAGTTGCGGTTTTAAAAAGTTCTAAAAATTTCAACAAAGATTCGGCAAAAAACCAATCGGGGGGAGTCATTTCAAAATTGTGCATATTTTTTGTGATACAAAAATCATTTACAACTGCTTTATAATCGGTGACAACATTTAGTAAATCAAAAATAGAATTCCATCGGTGTCTAACATCCTTTGGAAATTTTCTAAAAGGAACATTTCTAACCCTACACCAAGCTTTCCATTCTTGTAAAATGCTTGGACTTAATGCAATGAAATGTACACAATTTCTAATTTTAACTATATATGGATCAGCTATTCTTAATGCATCTTGAACACATAAATTTATAATATGACATGCACATCTAACATGAAAAATATTCTCAGATGGAGGGTTTAATACAGATTTTAAAGTAGTAATTGCTACATTGTTGTTAGATGCATTATCAAAACTAATAGCCATAATTTTATCGCGAATATGAAAAACATCACAAATTTCTATAATACGGTTTGCTATTTCAGCGCCACTATGGGGATACGGCAACGACGCAAGTGATATGATTCTATTTTGAAGAATCCAATCATTGTCGATCCAATGACAGGTTATTCCCATCGTTGGAATATTGTTGACACCCGTCTAACAATCCGAAGTTAAACTAATCCTACAAGTTAAACTCCATAAAATTGCAATCAAAGCGTCCTTCATTTCCATGTACACTTTAAAACAATCCGATTTGCAAGTATTTCTTGGAATTCTTTTAAAATGAGGGTTTAAGGCCGTTTGATTAAAAATTTTCAAGTTCCTACTCTCGGGATAGGAAAATGGCAACTCTTCCTTAATGACTAATCGGGCCATTTCCCGACGAACAAGTTCGGGATCATAAGGGTGGCTATCTACTTGACCGGTCCTAGGGTTGATTTTTTGTTAGCCTTGTATTTGATCAAGAAGTTCTTTATGATTATGTTGTATGTGCCTACTAATTGTACCGGTGCCGTCACCCCTCTTGAATTTGTATGTTTTACTACATGTTTTACACACTTTCAAATCTATACCCGGAGTATGTTCGTCCGGGATATAATCATAAAACTTATGCCAATCGCTAGTTTCTCCTCTACTTTTCCTACTACTACGGGGTTGTGTAGTTTCGGTTTGTTGTTGTTGTTCTTCTTCTTCTAATTGTATGTCACCTACAACATCGTCGTGTGTACCCCATTGTTCCATAGTAGGATCAATGTAATCTTGGGCGGGCTCACTAGTTGGGACAATTGGTGGCCTACGTGAAGAGGAGGAGGAATCTTGTCCGCTACGACCGCTACCGCGTGATCAAGACATAATGTAGTAATGTGCTAAAGTAAAGTATGTAAAAAAAAATATAGAATGTAGGAGCGGTGAATTATACAAAAAAAAATCTAAAAAACAAGAGGGTTGAGATAGAGAAGTTCAAAAAAACGAACAATAATTTTAACTACAACGCAAAAAAAATTTAACGGGAGAGATAGAGATATTTTGATACCGTTCACCGTGGAATACGCGTATATAAAAAAAACCATTAAAATAAGAATAGAATAGAAAAGATAGAGGAGCGCTTTGCCGATTCCGCAATTGAAGAGTTGAGAAGAGGTTGAAGTAGATTTGACGAGGGTTGAAGAGAGTTGAAGACATTGAATTTTGATTCCGATACGACTGAAATTTGATCGTGTATATGCCTCCTTGTACACTTGTTTGATGAATACTACAACTGTTCAAAAATTCTTTACAAATGATGTATAATAGTAGAGAGAGCAAGAGAGTGAGGTGTGATTTTTTATGAGATTTTTGGGGATATTTATAGGCTAAATAAGTGGGGAAAAAAACAAAAACAAAAAATGCAACGGCTCAAAGAGCCATTCACAACGGCTCTGTCTTGGGACAGAGCGCATCAGCAGCAACGGGGTTTTTTCGACCGTTTGACCCGCGGGTCAAAGGTCGACCCGTCACGGGTCGAACGAGTCGAAACCGCGGGTCGACCCGCGGGTTGGCGGGTCCAATTCATGAATTGGGCCGGATTCGTGGGCCGGGTTTCGCGAATTCAATTCGCGTAAATTGCGACCCGGGTCGACCCGGTACTGTTCACCGGGTTCGACCCGAATCCGCGGAGCAAATTAACGGGCCAGGTTGGCGGGCCGGGTCGCGGGTGGGTCGCCGGTTGACCCGGCCCAGTTGTCATCCCTACGCACACACTAGTCTCTATGTATTATCGTTGTCCAAATTCACAATAATACTTGACTATGAACATTTAAGAACAGTGTTCTGATTTCATCTAATAGGATCTCACGATCAAGTCATGCACTTGATATCCCATAGCATTGAACTTACTATTCTAAGGACTTCATTATGTTTATTTAATTCACAATAAATGAAATGCCTAAATATGAAATAAATATCATGATACAATGTAAACTAGTAATGTCAATACATAACTGGCCTCTAGGGTATACACCAACACCGATGTTGCGCGACCATCGCCTGAAGGTGATGTAGAACTCGTTGCCCTCGAGCTCGCCCAATGCCAGGACCTCATTCACTCTATCTTCATTTTGGCAGTGAACAAATAAGATGTTCTAGATAACTTGTGGCAGTGCCCACTTGCCCTCCCAAGCTGCGTGGGTGTTTAAAGTTGAATTTTAGCAATTTCTTCGATCAATGGGTTCCAGTATGTGCCTTAACCATAACACGGTTCTTGAATTTCCTCTCAAACTCCGCCATGATCGGTATCGGTGTAAGCACTGCCTTCGCCACTCTCCTCCCCCCTGCACTACTTTCTTGAGTGTTACTCTGTTCCACGTGTGTAGAGCTTACGAGTTTGGTTAGCAATTTGGTTTCCGACTTCGCCACTTCTTTGTTCTTTGTGCACTCCGTCGAGATGTGACCCGAGCACCTACACGCGTAGCAAAACCAATCATTGGTTCATGAGTGAATAGAGTGGCCCAATTTAGCACATTTATGGCATTTCAGCTTGTTAATTCCCTTTGTTGATTCCGGCAAGCTTAAACTTGAGCTTTTCCTTCCTCATTTTCCTCGGGCGCACCAATATCCACTCCCCCTCCTCGTCTTCCCTCTTCTTAATCTCCTCACTAGCCGGTGAGTTTCTTCTCTAATGAAATCTATGCTCATCATAGTCTTTTTGCTCATTCCATGTAACCTCTGCGTATGATCTCCTATGCTTCTCCTATGTAACCTCTACATAAAGTCCTCCTTTTACGAGTCAACATGGGCTGAGCACGGCTTGTATTAGCATGCACCTATTAATACTTGCCTATAATCCCCATTTCACTTTATGAATTAGAATTGAGATTTTCTTCTTCTTCATCTTGTCTTTCTTGCTTTTTGTTCGATAATTGAGATTTTCTTCTTCTTCATCTTGTCTTTCTTGCTTTTTGTTCGATAATTGAGATTTACTTCTTCTTCATTTGCATTTCTTGCTTTTTTTCAATTTGTTTCTGTATCGCAAGCGGCGATGATGGTGGTTCCGGCAAGGACCACTCCAGAGAAGGATCCACCGCTGATTTGGGCTGGAACCACATCAGAAAGTGGAGGTAATAATACAGTAAGTTGAGGGGTTAAAGTGTCCAAAAAGAATACACGTAAAACACGTAACGTGATTGAACAGAACGGAAAACCAAATCCAACTAAACCCAAGGGTTTTTCTCCGTTGACCAGAAACCATTTGGGGTTTTCTACGTTGACTTGTAAACCCAAGGGGGTTGTAAGCGTTGATTGAAAACCTGGGAGTGTTTTTTTTACACCTAAATATAGGAAGGTTTTCCACATTCTACCCTACAAAATTTACCAGCATAGGTAGTAAAGTGACGAAAAATAAAGTTAGGGGGTTTCCTTATTTAAATGAGAAATGGGGGTTTCTTGTTTGGAGGAATGATGAAATAGCACCCAAAGTTTACCTTAATTTCAAAATAGCACCTGAGATTTTTAAAATAAGACAAAAAACAACTTCTGTTAATTTTTTAGCATAAATAACATGAAATTACATAAATACCCCCACTCTCTTAGTCTTCTCTTTTCAGTTCATTTTTTTCAGTTTTTTCTTCTTTTTCAATTTTTCTTGTTTTTTTTTTTTGGTGGAGATGAAGGTGATGGTGATGGGTTTCAAAGGTGGTGGAGATGGAGGTCAGTGGTGGTCAGTGGAGATGAGTTTCGGTGGTGATGGTGATGGGTTTGGTTGGTGGTTGGAGATGATGGTGGAGATGGTGGTGGTGATGGTGGTTGGCGGAGATGGTGGTTTGGAGATGGTGGTCGGTGGTGGTCGGCGATGGAGATGGTGGTTGGTGGTGGTGGTGATGGGTTTAAATTTTAAATTCGTTAAGAGGTGGGAGCAATTTTGATATTTCATACTCTTCTTAACGGGTTTTCATTCTCTTCATTAAGAGGAGATCGGTGAGAATAAGATAGAAGAGATGGGGATGGTGGAGAAGATGGAGGAGCTTAAGATCGGAGAGGATAAGATAGAGGAGATGGAGATTCGGAGAGAATAAGATGAGGAAGAAGGCGAGGTTTTGGCATGCTTGGACTGGAATCTGGAATAGAGATGATGGAGGATCTATCTGATCAAGTGTAATGAAGATATGGAACGGTCTAAGGAGGACATCAAGTACCAATGGTACAAAGGGTGTGGTGCACTTCTACGACCGCAGATACAATGTTTGACGAAAAGGAATTCGACATCAGCTTCACAGATGAGGAATTTCAACGATGTTTCCACACCCCCGACGAAATGCTAATGACTTAGAGTCGACACTGCCAAATTCTGCAATCCGGAAGCTAAGAAAGAGAGGTTAAAACCAGTAAGTGGCGAATGAAAAGTGTGGAATATAATAAGTTCAATAATACAAGAATGAATATCTATTAGTACGAAATTCAAAAAATCACTTAAGAACTGAAATCAACATGATAAACTTCAGTCATATCAGGCCGATACAGCCCAAAATTCTGCTCAGTTCCTGCTGGTTTCTGATTTTCGTTGAACATCTCAAACAAATATGTCTCAATTGCCTTCCCTGGTCTCTTAGGTGTCCCTTCATTCTTTTGTACATGAGCTACCACATTGTTGTTATAGATCTTTGCATTCTCCAGAGTTGCTCCAACTCCATTCCCTCCAGATGGCCATCCAGTCTCAGATACAACAATATCGACACCTGAACCCCCAACATTCTCCAATGCTGAATATGTTGCATCTACTATTGCGTCAAACATGTTCGAGTACCCAAGTGATCCATCATGAACGACAGTGCCATTTGCAGTGAAGAGTGCATAATCAAGACGAACATCCTTCGAGTCACCTGTAAAAACAGAAAGTTAATGAGTTGGAAAGAACAACAAGCAGAGGAAATAAGCTAAACCACAGAAAACTGCCATAAAATTTTTAACTCATTTCAAGAAACTAGTATATACTAGGTCTAAAGTATCGCCTAATTTTTCAGGAAATTAAGTAGCTGTGCTAGTTCCATAACGGTGTCATTTAAGAATGATTACATGCATTGCACATGATAATTTTGGGCAAATACAGTCCTAGTTAATACATTATGTTCTCTAGTAATCCTCATCTTTCTGTCCACCTCCAAAGTTATAATTGTATCCCATCCTCAACGATCTTATGATTGTTCTTTGGGGAACACAAAGATAATGGACATCGCATATGCATATAAGAAAATACATGGCATTTATTAAAAAAATATTAAAGACTTGAAATCTTGGTCGATTTATGCACTTCAGCTAAAAAGGAACCTTAAAATATCAGATACTAGCATATTCTTAAATACATAGTGATTTTATTCAAAATGCTGATGATAATGACACTCCTTCCAAATTCCTAAGGATTCCAGAAACCTTTAACATAAAGTAGTGATAGAGAAACAGGATACTCACTGGAATATGTGTAATAAGGATATACATTTACGAGAAGTGGAGTCTTCTTAGTTGCCAAGAAGGCGACAAGAGGTGTCATAGTAGACCCCACAGAGTTCGAGAATGCTCCTTGTGATGGAGGGTAGGACACGCCCAACACTTGTGTCGAAACAGCAGTTGAAACTGGAATTGTCAGGTTGGCAGATGTTAAAGCAGCAGCAAGATTTTTCATGGCAGGGAGAACAAAGGAATCCAAATTTCCCGGAATGACTTCATTTCCTGCGGAAATGTAGCGGAAATTCACAGAGTTTGCATACGGAAGCACATTGGTGTTGACCCATTGAGCGGCGAAGGATGGATTGGTGGCAAGATTTTGGAGGTCTTGGTTGTAAGTGCCCAGGATGACATCAAGGCCGCAGTTTTGAAGAGCGGTGAGTACAGTGGAATTGGGGTTGAAGAGGCGGAGGCTGGTGATGTTTCTTGATTTACACAGGGAGATTACTTGCTCAGGTGTGGGGAGGTTGTTTCCAAGCATTCCATAGTTGACACCAATGCCTTCAATTCCTGCGGAAATTTTGAAGAAAGTGATCAAGATGATCAAAACAAATTCATATTACACATTACACATTCAATTAGACATAAAGAAAAGGTTTTTAAATAACTATTTTAAGAAAAACAATTTATAAGTATTTTTTGATTTTATATATATATATATATATATGAGAAAAGTGGGCCTCATACAGAGTATGAGGAAATTTTTCTCATACAAAGTGATTATACTCACTTGGTGGGGCCCTTATAGATTATCCACTCCGTCCATCATGTTTATCATACTAATAGATGTATGTGTAGAAAAAATCAAGTGGTTTGGAGGTTATTCAGCCATGCATCATGTGGTTGAAAAATGAACGATTTCAACAGTAATACAAATCGAACCACAAATTGGACCCACATGATGCATGGGTGAATGACCTCCAAACCACTTGATTTTTTCTACACATACATCTATTAGCATGATAAAAATGATGGACGGACTGGATCTTCCATAAGGGCCCCACCAAGTGAGTATAATCACTTTTTATGAGAAAAATTTTCTCATACAAATATGAGGCTCACATTACTCTCTCTCTCTCTCTCTCTCTCTCTCTCTATCTATATATATATATATATATATATATATATATATATATATATATATATATATATAATATGAAATTGAAAAATAAAATTCATTATATAAAATTAA
Source organism: Hemerocallis citrina (assembly GCA_017893485.1). Lineage (NCBI taxonomy): Eukaryota > Viridiplantae > Streptophyta > Magnoliopsida > Asparagales > Asphodelaceae > Hemerocallis > Hemerocallis citrina. Next base: position 95,724,871 of record CM030367.1, read on the forward strand.
TTGTAATCTAGTTATTCAATGTAAAAAAGTTTAAGTGAAAAGAAACTGAAGAATTTTTTTTATATGCCACTTTTCAAAACTATTTGCAGAAAGATGGCAGTTGCCAAAGTATTTGCGCTCGTGGACTCAATAACTAAACTCGCCGTTAGGAACACGGCGAGTGTAGTTTTTTTTTACGGCGAGTTTAGCTCAAAAATTCCAATGAAAACCCGTCGTTCCCAACAGCGATGATATTTATACTAGACTCGCTATTGGGAATGGCGAGTTTAGTTCAAAACTTTTAATGAAGACTCGTTGTTCCCAACGGCGATGACATTTATACTAGACTCGTTCTTGGAATAGTTCCAAAAAAAATTCTATAGAGTTTTTTTCGAAAATTCACTAAGTCCAAAAGAGTGTTTCACTTCTGTGAAATTTTCTACATCCTCGTCATTCCCAACAGCGAGTCTAGTATAAATGTCGTCGCCGTTGGAAACTGATATGGCTAAAAATGGGGTTAAATCGGAACCGTCCAGATTGGGCACGAATCTTAAAGCTCAGGGGTAAAACGGTAATTTCACATACAAATGGGTCCGAAACGGGTACTGGATCTCCTTCTCACAGATCCAATAACCCACGAACGGATCCATTCCAACTGGGTACGGGTCCCGACCCGAGACAGACCCAGACCAACAAGAGGAAATCAGGGTCACTGATTTGACCAAATCAACGGGCTTGATTTGCAGTTACCCTCTCACCGGGAATCAGGGATCAGTTTCCTAAACAAACTGTGAGGATTTTACTCCTGACAGTTACACGGGAAATCAGGTCCCTAATCACTCCCATGGCGACTATAAATACCTCCCACCTACCACTGTGACCAGGTAATCACTCTTTTTCCAGCTTAAGCTCTTTTTTAATCATCACTGGTTACTGACAAGAGCGTCGGAGGGTGCGTCGCCGGAATCAACTCCGGTGTATCGCACTTTCTTGCAGGTGAGCGGCGGAAATCAGCAGGCTTGGATCCGTTATTCAGGTTTTTCCACGAACTCACAAATCTTATCTGTTTACCCCCACACCAGAATCAGCGGTAACAGATTGGCGCCGTCTGTGGGAAACCATATGAATAGCAGCCCATTCCTTCCCGTCAACTAGCTCTTCTGCAACCATGCCTCCCAGAAAGGTCAGGTCAAGGGGGTCCAACCGTGGGCCCAACCCCGCCGATCAGCAAGAGGAAGTCCCCGTGCATCCTCCTCCACAGCCCGAGCAACTTCCTCCCCCAGTCCAAGATCCTCTCCTGAATCAACAACCCCCTAATGGTCCTGCTGGCCAGAACGGGCGGAGGCAGAAGCAACCTCTCCACCCAGACCATGTCCCGGTTCACAATGCCTCCTCGGATTCAATGGCTTCCCATCACCCCCGGGCCTCCGACCTCCGCAACACCGTTCTGAATCGCCAAAAGGATGAGGACCTTCGCAACCTCCTAGATGAGAAGCGGGCCCGAGAGGGAGCCTCCCGCCAACATCAAGGCGAGTGATCTCCTCATCGCCGAGATGGCAGGAGGTCTCCGGACCGAAGAGGACGGGGGGAATCTCCCGAGCGTCGTAGGAGGAGGCCACATTCCCCTGCTAATCGACATCATCCGAGGAACGATGAGGCACCTATCACTCGTGCCGAGTTCCTACAGTTCCAGAAAACTGTGTTGCAGGCCCTCAACCTTCGCCCCAACAACAATAATGCCCAGAGGGTTCCAACACCCCCACGGGTTCCAAGTCCTCGCCGCCGATCCATAAGTCCTCCCCCGGCTCCTAGTCACCAGCAACACCATCATAGTCCTCGCCGATCCCAGGACTATCGACGCCGTAGCCCCCGCTCCCCTTCCTATGAAGACGAGTCCAGGGGCTTGATCGACTATCACCGGAGGGACGATGCCCTCTACCGTCGTCTCCACGAGATGGAAAGGCGCATCGGCCGTATGGACAAGGAGGAAGAGTTGAGAGGAACGACCGTCCGCCCCAGCAGACCGCCCTTCTCTCGGACTATCATGGAGGCTCCCATCCTGAGGGGTTTCAAGCCTCCGCAGTTTGAAACATACTCAGGGGAGTCGGACCCTGTTGATCATGTCGAAAGCTTCAAGACCTTAATGCTGATCCACCAAGCTTCCGACGCCATGCTTTGCAAAACCTTCCCCGCCACTCTCAAGGGTTCGGCGCGGGAATGGTACTCCCGGCTCGCTTCCTCTTCTATCTTCTCTTTTGAGCAGTTCGAGACGCTCTTCATAACTCACTTTGTGAGTAGCAGGCGAACGGAGAAGACCAGCCTCTCTCTACTCCACCTCCGACAGGAGAGGGGAGAAAAGTTGAGGGACTATGTGAGGAGATTTACCGCGGAGGTCAGGTCTATTGCCTCCCTCGACCAGTCAGTGGCGACCGTCGTGTTCCAGTCGAACGTCCTCAACTCCAACCTTCGGTCGTCCCTCGCCAAGAAGCCCCCACACAACTTCGCCGATCTTCTCCTCAGATGCGAGAAATACATTCGGGCGGAGGAGGCCGAGTGCCTCCCGAGTTTCGGAGGATCCGATTCCGGGTCGAAAAGGAAAGTAACGGAAGAGGAAGGGGGCAAGAAGCTACAAAAGGATAACAGCGGTCAGCGCCGTCCTCCCCCAAGGTTCGAGAAGTTCACTCCTCTCACCACCAATATCTCCACCATCCTGATGGAAGTAGAGAAGGAAGGGGTGATACCACCCGCTCCGAGGATGAACACCCCGGCCAAGAGGAGGAACAAAGAGAAGTGGTGTCGTTACCACCGGGACCATGACCACGACACCAACGACTGCCGGGCGTTGAAGAATGAGATAGAGGCCCTCATCCAGAGGGGGCAGTTGGCCAAATTTGTGAAGGCAAATGATCGGGGAGATCGCACCACTCCTCCGCCTCGGGGGGCTAATAAGCGCTCCGAGCGACGAGATGAAACACCCGAGTTCGAGGAGGAACGTGTTCTGCACCTTATCCACGGGGGCCCAATGGGGGAATCTTCCAACTCCTCTCGGAAGGCCTTCGTCCGAGAGGTCAACTCAGTTCACAGCACCCCTCCCCCCAAAGGCCTCGGCATCCCAGTGACTTTCTCTGATGAAGACCTCGAAGGGGTCCGGACTCCCCACTGCGACGCACTTGTTATCGACCTCTGCATGGCGAACTTCAAAGTGCAGAGGGTCCTGGTAGACAACGGGAGCTCGGTAAATATCCTTTTCCTCTCGGCCTTCCGAGGGCTGCAACTATCCCGGGATCGCCTCAAACCGGCCAGCTACACGCTCCACGGGTTCACAGGGGTACCAGTAACGGTCGAAGGGGTTATCACCCTAGACGTAACTGCTGGCAAGACCCCTACTACCCGGACAGAGCCGATGGACTTTATGGTCGTCGATGTCCCGGCTGCATACAATGTCATCTTGGGCCGACCTGGCCTAGCTGCCCTGGAAGCCGTTCCTTCGGCATACCACCTCAAGATAAAGTTCCCCACCCGGGCCGGAGTGGGAGAAGTCAGGGGCAGCCAAGAGACGGCTCGGAAGTGCTATATGACTTCCACTGGGGGACCGGTGCTCTCCCTCGAGACTTTAGAGATCCCCGAGCCGAACGTCCGGCCCACGTCCGAGCCGGCGGACGAACTGGAAGAAGTGCTCTTCTCGGACGAGGACCCGAGTCGAAAGTTCCTCATCAGCAAGTCTTTGCCGACTGTCCTATGTTCCGACTTGGTGCAGTGCATCCGGGAGAACCGCGACCTATTTGCTTGGTCCGCTGCGGATATGCCCGGGATTTCCGAGGAGCTTCTAGTGCACCGCCTCAGCGTCGAACCGGGGTGCCGACCGGTTCAGCAGAAGAGGCATAAATTCGCTCCCGAGCGACAACAAGCCATCAAGGAAGAGGTGGACAAGCTCCTGAAAGCTCGGTTCATACAGGAGGTGAACTACCCCGAGTGGCTCTCCAATGTTGTCATGGTTAAGAAGTCCAATGGTTCCTGGAGGATATGCATCGACTTCACAGACTTGAATAAGGCGTGTCCGAAGGATCCGTTCCCTCTCTCGAATATCGACACCCTCATTGATGCCACCTCGGGCCATGAGCTCCTCAGCTTCATGGACGCCTTCTCCGGCTATAACCAGATTCGAATATTCCCCCCGGACATTCCGAAAACCTCCTTCATTACCGACCAAGGCCTCTACTGTTATAGAGTTATGCCGTTCGGATTGAAGAACGCTGGAGCCACCTACCAGCGCCTCGTTAACAAAGTCTTCCAAAGCCAGATAGGCCGCAACATGGAAGTATACGTCGACGACATGCTCGTGAAGAGCATCCGAGGTACCGACCACGTGGCCGACCTCCAGGAGGCATTCGGCATATTGAGAAGGCACAACATGAGGCTTAATCCGAACAAGTGTGCGTTCGGGGTCTCATCAGGAAAGTTCCTCGGCTTCATGGTCAGCCAGCGAGGAATTGAAGCAAATCCTGAAAAGATCAAGGCCATACTGGACATGGCCCCGCCCCGGAACGTCAAGGAAGTGCAGAGACTTACGGGACGCCTCGCCGCTATTGGGCGATTCCTTTCGAAATCAGGGGAAAAGTGCCTCCCCTTCTTCAAGGCTCTCAGGGGAGCCAAGGGTTTCGAGTGGGGCGAACTGCAGCAGGAGTCGTTCAAACAGCTGAAAGCCTACTTGGTCAATCCTCCCCTGCCCAGCAAGCCCGTTCCGGGGGAAACCCTCTTCATCTACTTAGCTGCTTCCGAGCAGACCTTAAGTGTCGACTTGGTGAGAGAAGAGGACCGGGCTCAGAGGCCCATTTACTATGTGAGCAAGGTGCTTCGGGACGCTGAGCTCCGCTACCCGAAGGTAGAAAAGATGGCGTACGTCCTGGTTATGGCGGTAAGGAAGCTCCGCCCATACTTTCAGTCTCACTCGGTTGTAGTCCTCACCGACCAACCGCTGAAGCAGGTCCTCCACAAGCCGGAGACCTCAGGACGGCTTATGAAATGGTCCATCGAGCTGAATCAATGTGACATCTCCTACCAGCCTCAGACTGCGATCAAAGCCCAAGCCCTCGCAGACTTCATCGTCGAGACCACCATTCCCGAGGTCAGCTATGTCCCGAACGGACCCCCGATCTGGACTGTTTTTGTGGATGGTACCTCTTGCAACGAGGGAAGCGGCGCCGGTATCATCCTGACAGGTCCAGACGACTTCGTCCTCCAGTATGCCCTCCGCATGAATTTCAAGGCCTCAAACAACGAAGCAGAGTATGAGGCACTAATCGCGGGCCTCGGACTTGCCCGAAGTGCTGGGGCACAGCGCCTCCGAATCCATAGTGACTCTCAGCTGGTTGTGAACCAAGTTTTGGGCGATTACGAGGCACGGGACGAACGGATGGCGAAGTACCTCGCCAAAGTCCGAACCCTCATGGCCCGGTTCGAAGAGGCACTCATCCAACGAGTCCCTCGAGAAGAGAATTCACAGGCCGACGCCCTTTCCAAGTTGGCATCATCCTCCCTCCAAGGTCTCGAGCAGACCGTTTTGATCGAGGTCCTCTCAAAGCCGAGCATAGAAGACGAGACCCCCGGCTCAGTGGAGTCATTGCCGGTCCTACTGCAAGATAATTGGATGAAGCCATTAGTGGAATTCTTAAGGGACGGATTCCTTCCCGAGGACCCCAAGGAAGCACGCCGAGTAAGAACCAGGGCCGAGCGGTACGTCCTGATCGAGGGGGTCTTATACAAGCGCTCCTTCTCGCAGATTGACGGTCGACCGTACCTGAGGTGCCTTTCCCCGGAACAGGCCGACTACGCCTTACAGGAGCTCCACGAAGGATCCCGCGGGGCGCACTCAGGGTCTAGGTCTTTGGCTCGGAAAGCTCTGAATTACGGATACTTCTGGCCGGCTCTCCTCCAAGATGTCGAGCGACACGTTCGGCAATGTGGCTCTTGTCAGAGACATTCCAACATTCGTCGCCTCCCCCAGGCCAACCTCGCCTCCCTATCAAGTCCTATCCCCTTCGCAATGTGGGGGATGGATTTACTAGGGCCGTTCCTTCCAGCTCCGGGCCAGTTCAAATTCTTGGTCGTAGCCATCGACTACTTCTCGAAGTGGATTGAGGCCGAACCCCTTGCCACTATCACCGAGAACAAGGTTCTTCAATTCTTCTGGAAGAGCGTCGTCTGCCGATTCGGCGTCCCCCGTGTCCTCATCACAGACAATGGGACTCAGTTTACTGGGGCCGCATTCCGAGCTCTGTGTGAAGACCTTGCCATCTAACAACGCTTCTCCTCCGTCTCCCACCCACAGTCGAATGGCCAGGCGGGGAACGCTAACATGAAAATCCTCTCAGGTATCAAGAAGAGATTGGACAAATGTTCCAAAGGCCTATGGGTCGACCAACTCCCCAATGTGCTGTGGAACTATCGCACCAACAAGCGGACACCCACAGGAGAGTCCCCGTTCAACCTCACCTCTGGGTCCGAGGCAGTGATACCTCTCGAAGTCGGAATACCTTCTCCTCGCCTCGCAGCCTACAACGAGGAACAAAACGCCAGAGACCTCCGGGCGAACTTAGACCTGGTGGACGAGCTGAGGAAAAGAGCATCAATACGCCAGCAGAACTATCGGAGGAGGGTCGAACTGGCATACAACAAGAAAGTCCGACCCACCGATCTCAAGGAGGGGGACTTGGTCCTCAGAAAGCTAGCCATCTCCTTCCCCAATCAGAGGAGCAAACTGGCTCCGAACTGGGAAGGACCCTACAAGATCACAAAGGTAGTTCGGCCCGGAGCTTATCGTCTGGAAGACCTAGAGGGCAGAGAGATTTCGAGGACCTGGAATGCCGACCACCTCTTAAAATACCAAGAAAGCACCCCGGCGCCTCTCTGAGTATCACGAGGTGTCGAACCATTCCTCTCCTCTAACTTGTAATTCATTTCTTAAGCTGTCATATGTAAAAACGGCTCGTCGTCAATTATCAATAAAGAATGCTTTTTCGTATTTATAAAATTGCTTGTGTCTCTTCGCCTTTATGCTTTATTCAATCAATGGTTCGGAGTCCAATACCCGGCTCGACTCTACTTCGCAAGCTTGCTCTTAAGCGAGCCAGATGTAGTTCGCCGCTCGGAATTGCTCCCACAACCGTTGAACTCTAACGATGGTTCCGGAGTCCAACACTTGGCTCGATTCTACTCCGCAAGCTCGCTTCTCAGCGGGCTAGGAGTGGGTCGCCATTCGGAATTGCTCCCACAACCGTTGAACTCTAACGATGGTTCAGGAGTCCAACACTTGGCTCGATTCTACTCCGCAAGCTCACTTCTCAGCGGGCTAGGAGTGGTTCGCCATTCGGAATTGCTCCCACAACCGTTGAACTCTAACGATGGTTCCGGAGTCCAACACTTGGTTCGATTCTACTCTGCAAGCTCGCTCCTTAGCGGGCTAGGAGTGGGTTGCCATTCGGAATTGCTCCCACGACCGTCGAACTCTCACGAGGATCGGCGAGCCCACCATTGGGTAAGACTCGACTTGCCTCGCATCTTCGCAAAAAGAGGAGACAGAAGCACCGCTCGGCACCTCCAGCCGAACGCTCTTGTCGCCGAACCGCGAACAAGCGAGAGGTATGCTCGGAGCGCACCACGTCGCTCGAACTCTTAGACCTCCGGTCGGCTGACCGAGCAAGTGCCCATCCGAGCGTCAAAACGGGGAAAAATCACTTCCCCCTCAACTTTCGTGTAAGATCTCGATCAGACGGCCCAGATCTTGCCAGCGCCACTAGACGACAAGATAACGTTTTCTTGAGAACTGGGCCCGTCTCGAGATTTGTGCCATCATCCAACGGCCCAGATTGCGCTATGGTGCCGAATAGCGGACGAGAGAGGGGCCGGCTCGGCGACCCTGACACGACGAACACAGTCACAAACACAACAACTACACGAGGCTACAAAGGACGTGCTAGTTCAAGAAAGAAATATTATTAATAATCAGGACACAGTACAAAGCGACTCTTCCATACAACAAGGTCACAATGCCCTAAAGAACAATAGTTACAATGCCGACCCACTACACTTGGTTTTTAAAAGAAAAATCATCAAACGTCCCGTTCGGTCGTCATTCTAGCTACCTCGGCCGCCAGTTCCTCTTCCTCCGTCCGAAGCTCCGCCTCTACGGTCTGCAAGTGACGGATCTCAGAAAGCAGATCGTCCCTCTCGGCTATTATCTTCGTCAGATTGTGTCGAACGCACTGGATCCGAAGGGCGTTGCCAAAGGCAGTCGGCGAGTCTCTGTCCTCTCCTGTAGGGGTCATCTCGCCGATCCTGCTCTCCATATGCCCGATCTCGACGTCTCGCTGACCTAGGATGAGCTGAAGGTGGCCCCGCTCGCTTTCGGCTCGGCGCAGTCCCAGCCCGACTTCATAGAGCCGCTCTCGGCACTTGGCCGAGCGCATCCTCGTCTCCCCCGAGCCAGCCTCGGTTCGAGCATGATCATCCGAGCGATTGGGGTCGGCGTCTTGAGCTACCACCACGGTCTGAAAAGAGGAAGAGACGAACAACAAAATTACAAACATTGCCGAAGTCCAACACTTCAAGGATTTTCAAAACAAACTTTCAGACTTTTATTCAGATATAGTAACTCTACATACAACAAGACCGACCCTACAACAGAGTTTTACAATAGTTAAAAGGAACATAAGACAACTTGTTTAGTGCCTCTTCGGAAGGGGTACGCTTCGGTTCAAGGAAACGCGGGGGCGGGGGCGGCGACGCCTGGCCTCCGAGCTCGATTCTAAACCAGCGAAGCGAGATCCCCCTTCGCCGCTAACTCCAACCGTGGCGCCGACCGAGGCACCGCTAGACGAGACAGCTACACTACTCTGAGCATCAGCAGGACTCCGCCTAGCCGCGGGCAAACGAGTCGCAAGTTTGTAGAAGGTAATCCCTCTCTCGCTCTCTTCGCGAGTACACGACGTACTACGAACGTTGGCCCGCTCCGGCAGAGGCTTGAGCGACGCGACCTCTTCCTCCAACTCGATAATCCTATCCCTCAAAGCGTCATCCTTCGCCGACATCTTCAAACGAGGAGGTCTTGACGAGCCCGAGACATTGGCGCTATCGGTCGCGAGTCGTCGATAATGGGTGACCTCGATCCCCCTGTCTATCGTAATCCTCCTAAACTTGTCGACCTCGGCCAGCAACTTTTGGCGCTCGGATGACACCTTCTCCAACTCGGAAGTTAGCTTCTCTTCCTCCGCCGAACGTTCTTTCTCCGCTAACTCCAAGTGTCGGATCTCGGCCAAGAGCTCGTTATTCTTTTGCTCGACGAGGGAGAGCTCCCTACGAAGTCGTCCGGCCTCACCTTCGGGACAAGGAGCTTGGGGTTGCTTCTGCAATTGCTTCAACTCGCGACAATACCCCCTCGCAGCTACCTTTATCTCCTCCAGCTTCAAGAACATATAAAACCGCCTCTCTCGGCTATGGGAAAGCTCTCGCTTCGTTTTGGTCAGCTCCTTACGAAGGTATGCAACCTCCGTGATCGGACCAAACTTCACCTGAAAAGCAGAGATAAATCCGAGGCCCAACACAAAATCCGGAGACTAACACTTGGAGAATTTTTGGCCAAACAAAGAGTGTTTTCATTCAAAACTCAAAAAAGCGTTACAAGAGCGGTGGCCAGTCCGCAGTTAGGCTTACAAAAAAAAACAAAAGACTAAAAGACGCAACCAAGTCAGGGGTCGACCTTTTTGTCGTTCGGGTCTGTCGACCCCTCGGCCTTGTCCTCTCCCTCGACCTCGTCCTCGTCCCCGCTCTCTCTCTCCTCCTCAGAGTCGTCCTCCTCCTCACCCTCGGCCTCAGTCTCGCCCGGGCCTTCGACACCGTCGGTCTGTCTCTCGGGGCCGAGCATCGCCGGGGGAAGCTCCTCCTCCCCCTCCACAGGGTCGTAGAAGTGGTAGGAGGACGTGTCGAACCCCGGGTTCCGAGCGGCGATATGAAGCAAGGCTCGGCCGTACGCGTCCTCCATGTTCTTGAACATGTGCTTCTCGGCCTCGTCCTGGACAGCCCTCTTCGCCTTCGCCATCTTAGACCGGTGTCTGGCCATGATCTTCTCGGTCTTCTTCCGAGCCCTCTCCGCCTCCGACCGAGCATTGGCCAACTCCTCCTTCAGCTCGGCATTCTCCTTCTCCAAGGCCTCGAGCTTGGCGGCCGCGTCCTTCGACTGCTAAATGGCGTCAGCCAGCTTCACCTCCAACCCTGCCACTTCGGCTCCACATTTTGCCGAGAGGAGTAGCTCAGCATCGAGCAGCTTCACTGCTTTTGCGCGCTCCGACCTCTCCCGGTCGTACTGCGCCGTCAGCTCTTGTTCTTTGCTCGCGAACTCTTCGAGCAAGAAGTTGAAGTGGCAGAGGGTCTGAAAAGAGAACAAACCGTTAAGGTCCGGACCTAGAGACTTTGAAAATTTCAGAAAAAATGCTTCAATAAGAAAGTGTTCGGCCCACTCACCGACATCGTGTTCCGAGCGATCTGCATCGTTGCGTCCCCAACTTGACCGGACTTAAGGGCCGCTCGGTCCTTTGGGGTCGGCAGGTGCTTCACCGCCTGCATACAAATGTTGCTGTCGCCCAAAAAACCGTCGACTTTCATCACTTGCCAGTCGGGGACGAAGATCTGCTTGTGCCCCTCGGTCAGAATCTTCTCCGCATCGGCAGTGAGGGGCGGAACTTGGAGGGATAACACCTTGCTCACGTCGAACGCACCGCTCGATGAGCCGGGAGCATCTCCCTTCGCCGTTGGAGTCGGCGCATCCGAAACAGGAGGATCGGAGGCCGCAACCTTCTCCTGCACGGGATCGGCCTCCGGAAAGACGACCCCCTTCAGGTCGGCGGTCTTAGGGACCGAAGGTATCTTCGGAGCTCGGCCGCCCTGAGGCCCTGTCGAGGGTCTCTTCTTTCTCGTCTCCTGCTCCCTCGCCTTGGCCTTCGCCATCAACGCCCTGTAGTCCATCTGCGAAGACTCTGCACAAACCGAGTGAAAAAACTTAGAAAATTTTTCATGAACTTCAAGCAAGAAGTAGAAATATCAGAAGCGTACTGGGGTCGATCGGACTGAGACCCCCCCGGAACAAAGCCTCCTCGGTGATATCTTTCCAACTTAGCGTCGGCAGGCCGAGGAGTTTCTTGAGGACTTCCGCCTCCTCGTCACTCAGCACCGGCTCCTTCTTCGCTCGCTTGGGCAGGCCTTCCCTCGACCAAGCTATCAGAATCACCCAGAGTGCGGGAGCTCGGACAATGAAATACTTCTCCTTCCAATGCTTGATCGAGTCCGGGTTCTCGATCAACTTCACGCCTGTCCGCGGCGAAAGGTAGAACCTCTGCTCGTTCCTGTTCGGCTGGCAAGGGCGGTAGAGGCTCCGAAGGAGAAACATGCTCGGCTCGGCACCGATCTCTTGACACTGGAGAACAAACGCCAAGACGTGCCTCCAAGTGTTTGGCATCAGCTGGGCAGGGCACAAACCGTACCAATTAAGAACCTCGACGATGAATGGATGAAGCAGAAAACGAAGCCCGGCGGCCAAGGAGTCGAGGGGAAAAACGCACGCGTCAGCCGAAGACGATGTGCAGGCTCGGAAACTCGGTCCAGGGAGAAGTAGCCCGTACTCGGCAGGGATCTGGAATCCGGTCCGGATCCGATGCAGATCAGCCTCAGTAAGAGACAAGATGGTATGGTCCACCTCGGACAACTCTCTCGGCTCATTCTCCTCTACAGACTTGGCAGTGCCCTGGGTCACCTTCTCCAGCATCTCTTCGGAGTAGCTGCGAACACCCCCCACGCTCGACAGAACAATAAGCTGCTGACCGAACTCCCCTGCCGTCTTCGGCTGCTTAATTATCGTGACCACTCCTTTGCCCTTCTGAGACTTCGCCACAACCTCCTGGAGTGGCTCGGCGACTTCGCCACTCTTGCTCGGCCGAACAACGGTCTGCTCGATCGACTCTGTCACCTCCTTTCCTTTACCCGCTCGGCCGACGACTTGGTCCGAGGCGGGGGTCTCATCCGAAGAAGTAATCTTAACCATTTTTCTAAAAAGAAATGAGAGAAACTGACCTTGAAGTGATTGTTACGGTCGGAAAAGTTCGTCGGAGCAAAGGAACGCCTTGTCGCGACAGCTAGCAGCACCACCCAGGAGCTAAAAACTTCGATGGTGAAAAATAAAAACATGAGAGAGAAAGTGAAAGTGAATAATGAGATCTGGGGTGGGGGGTGAAGATTTATAGTAAAAAGAAAAGTCTCTTGGGCTTCTTAATGTAAGGGCGCGACTTTTGGGCCGCTCTTGAAACGTCACGAAGGCCCAAAATGAATTTGTCTTTTCACCAAGTCAAGTAGCTCGGCACAACAGGATCTAAATCCGAACAATGTGCGATCCGAACCCAACAGCAAAGGAACCGGTCGGCTAACCGAGCAAATGCCCATCCGAGCGTCAAAACGGAGAAAATTCACTTTCTCCTCAACTTTCGTGTAAGATCTCGATTAGACGGCCCAGATCTTTCCAACGACGCTAAACGACAAGATAGCGTTTTCTTGGGAACTGGGTCCGTCTTGAGATTCGTGCCACCATCCAACGGTTCAGATCGCGCCACATCGCCCGGACGAAGCACTTCGGACCCAGACGCTCCACCTCTGTCTGAAGAAGCCAGAGAAAATTTGAGTTAAAAGTTTTAAGGCACCGCCCTCGGCGAGCCCCCGGGCCCCAGGTCTCGGTCGGTTCCCCTCTCACCCGTGAGCAACTCGAAGCCTACGGCCTCGGAGCCGAAACCACGAATAGTTCAAGGGTTGGGGAGAAACCGCCGTCTCGCGGGGCCCGGTCAAAAAGCAGATCGGCACACCTCCCATCTCTAACTCCTTCGGGCTGACAACCATCAAAAGTTGTCAGCCCGGAAGGAAGACAGAGATCGGAAGAGACCAATCATTTCGAAGCAGCTTGTCCCTCGGCTCCGAACTTCGGTCGTCACCCCTTCTGCCCTGATCTGCTCCGACCCTGACACCCGCATCGGGACCGTCAGAATCGAGAGAAGATCATGGCGGAAGAATGACCACCCATCCTTCCGAAGCACCTTGTACCCCGAGTCCGGACTCCGGTCATCACCCCTTCTGCCCTGATCTCCTCCGACCCTGAGATCCGCATCGGGACCGTCAGAATCGGGAGAAGATCACGGCGGAAGAGTGACCACCCGTCCGACGACCTCAGGGTTAGGATTTTTCAAAAGAAGACAGGCATCCGCCTTGACTCCGGTCGTCACCTCTTCTGCTCTGATCTCCCCCGACCCTGACATCCGCATTGGGGCCGTCAGAATCAGGAGGAGACCATGGTCGAAAAGCAACCACCCAAGGCAGACACCTCCGATGGCTAAAACTCAACATTGTTGTGACTGAAACTACAAGGGGAGTGGGGTATTTATAACCTCCCCTCCAAGAACCAGCCATTATGACCTTCGGGAGCTGAAACGCCACGCATTAATTGGAGGGCACCATTCTTAATGACCCCGGAAAGTTGGAACGCCGCACAAATCCTGGGATGCCATTAATGCTCTTGGGAACCGAACCATCTCGAGATTCGTTCCGCCATTCAACGGCCAGGATCGCGCTACCACGCTCGGATTGCCGAACCCTTAGACCTTCGGTCGGCTAACCGAGCAAGTGCCCATCCGAGCGTCAAAACGGGGAAAAATCACTTTCCCCTCAACTTTCGTGTAAGATCTCGATCAGACGGCCCAGATCTTGCCAGCGACGCTAAACAACAAGATAGCATTTTCTTGGGAACGGAGCCCGTCTCGAGATTCGCGCCACCATCCGACGGCTCAGATTGCGCCACGTCGCTCGGACAACCGAGCCCTCAGACCTCCGGTCGGCCAACCGAGCAAGTGCCCATCCGGCGGCCCAGAACTTCGCTCGACCAAACCGAACTCTCAGATCCCCGGTCGGCCAACCGAGCAAGTGCCCATCCGAGCGTCAAAACGGAGAAAAAAAGCAGCCGAACGATCACGAGCGTTAGATCTTCCAGAAATTCGTGCTCCTGATGATGAACGGTCCAGATCTTGCCACGTGCGCTAAACGACAAGATAGTGTTTTCTTGGGAACGGAGCCCGTCTCGAGATTCGCGCCACCATCCGACGGCTCAGATTGCGCCACGTCGCTCGGACAACCGAGCCCTCAGACCTCCGGTCGGCCAACCGAGCAAGTGCCCATCCAACAGCCCAGAACTTCGCTCGACCAAACCGAACTCTCAGATCCCCGGTCGGCCAACCGAGCAAGTGCCCATCCGAGCGTCAAAATGGAGAAAAAAAGCAGCCGAACGATCACGACCGTTGGATCTTCCAGAAATTCGTGCTCCTGATGATGAACGGTCCAGATCTTGCCACGTGCGCTAAACGACAAGATAGCGTTCTCTTGGAAAACGCGCCCGTCTCAAGATTCGCGCCACCATCCGACGGCTCAGATTGCGCCACGTCGCTCGGACGGCCGAACCCTTACACCTCCGGTCGGCCAACCGAGCAAGTGCCCATCCGAGCGTCAAAAGCGAGAAAATGAATGCCGAGCGACTACAACCGTCAGATCTTTCAGAAATTCGCGCTCGCCCAAAATCAACGGTCCAGATCAGGCCACGCCATAAATCAGTATTTAAAAATTAATTTTTATTTATTTAAATCGTCTTATTTATTTAAAAATTGCGAAAAATTGCTAAAAATTCGGGGAAAATAACTAAAAATTCTAGAAAATAATTAAAAATTCGGGGGGATATTTTTGAGCCCCTGGACGAACAATTATTGCCTAGAATGTACTGTTAAGGCCCCCGAATGATTAGTTAACACATCGCAAAATTAAATAAATAGTCCGAAAAAATAGATAAAAACCGTCAAATACTCAACAAGGCTTCAGAACGGCTCACGGCTTAAAAAATCACCTCACTACCCCCTTCGAGATTCAAAACCCTCCATTCGGACTCCGATACAAATCCACTAACCACTAAAACAGTTAAACTACTCCTCAAAGGCTGATCACACTCAGTCTTTAGGAGTGGGGGGCTCATGATATGGCTAAAAATGGGGTTAAATCGGAACCGTCCAGATTGGGCACGAATCTTGAAGCTCAGGGGTAAAACGGTAATTTCACATACAAATGGGTCCGAAACGGGTACTGGATCTCCTTCTCACAGATCCAATAACCCAAGAACGGATCCACTCCAACTGGGTACGGGTCCCGACCCGAGACAGACCCAGACCAGCAAGAGGAAATCAGGATCACTGATTTGACCAAATTAACGGGCCTGATTTGCCGTTACCCTCTCACCGGGAATCAGGGGTCAGTTTCCTAAACAAACTGTGAGGATTTTACTCCTGACAGTTACACGGGAAATCAGGTCCCTAATCACTCCCATGGCGACTATAAATACCTCCCACCTACCACTGTGACCAGGTAATCATTCTTTTTCCAGCTTAAACTCTTTCTTAATCATCACTGGTTACTGACAAGAGCGTCGGAGGGTGCGTCGCCGGAATCAACCCCGGTGTATCGCACTTCCTTGCAGGTGAGCGGCGGGAATCAACAGGCTTGGATCCGCTATTCAGGTTTTTCCACGAACTCACAAATCTTATCTGTTTACCCCCACACCAGAATCAGCGGTAACAGAAACAGCGAGACTTCATTGAAAATTTTGAACTAAACTCGACGTTCTCAACAACGAGTCTAGTATAAATGTCCTCGCCATTGGGAACGACGAGTCTTCATTAGAATTTTTGAACTAAACTCGCCAGTGTAAACGGCGGGTTTCTCAAAAAATTAGCACTAAACTCGCTGTGTTACAACGGCGAGCATGAAACAACTAAACTCATCGTTGAGTCCACGAGCGCAAATACTTTGGCAACGTTCCTCTTTCTGTAAATAGTTTCGAAAAGTGACATATAATTAAAAAAAAATCAGAAACAGATAGCCTATTTACTCATAAAGATGAGAAGAAGAACAGATATTTTATTGACTGCTGTATCTAAATGTTCAAGTTTTATATTCATTACGAAAATTTTCAAATGAATATTTTCTTTTATTTTTTCATTAATAGCAATTTAACGAATGAGAACATACAGAATTACAATGTTCTATCAAGCATTATATAGTAGTCTAGAAAACTTACTGTACGAAATCATGATCAGCTAAGGAAAACAGGATACAGATCACTATAATTCACACAACCTTAATTGTTCACACATACTCCATTTTTCAGGTTTTAAAAAACACTAGTTCATGCTTCACATATAAATCATCTTAAATCTGTAGTTAATCAACTAGAACCAGTCGCTATTCATAAACCCCGACATACTCAACAACGCTCGTATATATTACAAATGTTAGCAAACTTCAATTTTAAAATCTCAAATTGTTAACCTTGCTGATGATCTCTAACCATGCATACAAGAAAGAATATCTAGCATCTCCGGTTGTTTCTGTGGAACATTATATTTCATTTTAGGTGGCCAACTGAAGAGAAAAGGCAACTAACAAGGCGCAAGGTCATCAATAACCAAAACAGTTTTGACTTGTTAATTAGATGAGGTGTGTACAAAAAATTAAGTGACTTCTATTTCTCAGAACAGAATAGAAAGAGCATGCAGAAAGGGTTAACTTCATTATACCAAACAAGAGAGAAGAAAGGGAAAGCGGAACAAGTAATTTGACTATTTTTGTGGTGGGCAGTTGGGATCTTTGTGGATGTGCAGTCATTAAATTGTCAGTTTGTCACCCTAGCTAAGTTTTAGCCATAGAAGGTCACAAGATTGCTCAGCCAATTTGTAACTAAGTAAAGGACAAGTAACATCACTCATGAATTCATAATTCATGTACCAATTATACATGCAACTGGAAATTGATGAATAATTTTAAAACTGGAAATTAAACTGAAGGAGCAGAAATTTTCCATATCCCATTCCTAACTTTAACCAATGTTAGTGCACCAATGAAGTAAGTCACCTTCGAGAATTGTTCTCTTCATTGATGTGTTTGCATATTTGTAGGAGAGGAAGTATAAACTAGTCAAATGAGAACATAATATCCTAGTGCTTGAGAGTTTGTGCTAGCGACATCTAGAAAAAGTAAGATGTACCCAACCTCACCCTTACAATTCTAACGAATCTATTTGCAGGAATCGACCAGGTGATCTCTCGCGATCTCTCTAGGACATGATATATATATGAACTACGCAAAAACATGAAAAGAAACAGGAAAAGATCAATACACCATTTCATTTAGTAAGTCTTTTTTTTTTTATAACGTGGATAGAGTCAACAGACTCCAGCCGAGTTCATTTAGTAAGTCTTGAAGATTGATAGACAAGAATGAATTAGTGAAGAACAGTGACGTTACCTTGAAGAGTTGAGAAGCCTGAGATGAGCAGTGCGAAGGCAGTGAGGCAAAGAATTTGCAGGAAATCCATCGAAAAGTGGTTCATACTCTTTATTTCCCTCATTGACGAAGTGCGTATATATAGAGAGGATAAGGCTAGCCAGTTTAACTGTCCACCTACATAAATTAAATTTTCTAAGCCAGCCAATTTTATTAGCTTACCAACACCCCAAAGAGAAAAAAAAACAAGTACACATTAAAATTTGATGAATGCAACATCAACTGCGATAGCGACATTGCTGCAACTTAATTTGGTGGCTAGATTCATGCTGATTTAATTGAAGAGGAAAATCCATATTGATTATTTTTCATTTGGAAATTTGTTTGCTTAACAACCCTTGCTTATTCAAATTTCATATATTATATTAATTGTTACTAAAGTTTTCATAACAGTTTTCATTTTATTTTTTTTTTGATTAAAAGATAGACCCCGTCATCGCTTCATTAATATGGAATTAAAGAAACAAAGTAGTACTAATTACATATGGTCGGAATTTCCCATGAAATCCCTAGATACAAACATCAAAAGCCTAGCAATGCAAAAAGAAAAGATACAAAGGATTGCATAGAATCCCCACAGAATGTCTCTAGCAGTAGCATCTGAAGTAGCTGCTACGGACCAAGTAACAAGATAACACCACATCGAGCTGAAAATCTAGGCCTTGAAAACCCCTTGCTCGGTTTCCTCCCATGATTCCTACTCCTCATCTTCCATACGCAGGTGTTTAACAGTGTGACCTGTCCAATCAGTTGTTAGAACTCTAATTTTATGCATAAGAGCTGAGAAAGTACATTTGATATTGCGAAAACATAAATCATTCCGAATCAACCATAGGCACCACATGGTAAAGGATGCAATGATACCCCATTCCTGTCTATCCTCCTTTGTAACCAACTCTACCCACCACCGTCCCCATACATCTGAACTAGACCTCAGACTTTCAATACACCCAAAACGTAGACACACTACCTCCCAAGCTAGTTTGGCCTTAGTACACAAGAACAGTATGTGGTTAGTATCCTCGTCCGTTCTCTGACATTCTCCACACGTAGTGTCAATAACGATATTCCTTTTCCGAATGTTGGTCTTTGATAAAATAGCATTGCTCATGACCAACCAGATGAATATTTTAGTTCTCAAAGGGATGAAAAGCTTCCATATAATATTGGCGTCCCTACATCGCAATCCTCCATCGTTAATCTGCTTATACATCGAGGCAACTGAGAACACCCCAGATGGATCTAGCATCCACTCTCTACAATCATCGATCCCGGAGCTGTACCGTCCCTCCTTCCTAATAAACAAATTGAGATCATTCAATTCTGTTATCTTCCTCTGGGATAAATCCCCCCAATCTCCAACTTCAGTCTATTGTTACTCCAGACATCCGACACCAAAGTGTTGATATTAATTGTAGCCTCTGCCGCTGCCGGGAATAAATTAATTAGGGTCACATCTCCACACCACTTGTCCCTCCAAAATCTTATGTCCTTCCCGTTCCCAATCGCGCATCTAGTGTGAGCATTAAACATAATCCCCACTTTGGCCACACCATTCCATAACATGGAATATTTCCCGAATGCATTTTTCCCTCCAAAGCAAAATTTCTTCCTACCTCTATATTGGTCGAACGATTTGCACCACCAGTTGTTTCGTCGCTTCTTCATCTTCCACCACCACTTGCATAATAGTGTTTTGTTCATATCCCTCAAGTTAAGAATACCCAACCCGCCATATTCTTTCCTTTTGCAAACTCTACCCCATTTAACTAGTGGCAATCCTTTGTTCGATTTGTTGGCTCCTCTCCAGAGAAATCTTCTTCTACTTTTATTTATTTTGTGGATTACCCACTGAGGAATTTCATAAACAGACATCACGTACGTTGGGATACTGCTAAGCACTGCATTTAGCAAGGTAATTCTACCACCCAGTGTTAGCATTCTCCCTTTCCAACCGGCTAACTTTTTATCAATTTTGTCGATCATGGTTGCCAGTCTTCTCTCTGAAGAGCCCCGGGTCTAATTGGAATGCCCAGATAGAACAGAGGGTAATTCCCCACTTCACACCCGAAGTAGCTCTTAATTGAGTCTATCGGGATTGATAGGTTGTCACTAAACAGGAGAACACATGTCTTAGCCAGGTTGACCCTCATCCCCGACCAAGCCCCAAAGCACTGTAATGCCGTACGGATAGCATATATCTCTTCTTGTTTGGCCGCTCCAAACAACAATGTATCATCTGCATATTGAAGGATAGAAATAGTTTATGCAATCCCCTTAGCTCTAATACCCTGGATGTGTAGGATAATGGCTCGATTCTGGTTAAGATTGTTTTGGAGTATCTGCAGCAAAAGAAAGTTACAGCATAAGTCGACTGATAGAAGGATCAGGCGACTGTCCAGAGAGTTTTCGAAGGCTAAAGATACAAGCAGCAGCAGAGGATCAGTCGACTGATCGGTCGACTGCCAGATGGATTGCCAGTCGACTGGTAAGTCGACCAGTCGACTGTCGACGAGATTTTGAACTAGATCAGGCCCAATTCGAAAAGGCCCAATAGTTTCCCTATAAATACACTTGTTAGGGTTTTGTAATCTGAGACGAAAATTAGAGATCCCTATTTCGGTTTTGCAGCCGTCATTATTTGTAAGGGTTTGTTTTCGCCCATTGGTGATAATTTGAAGAAGAAGAAACCCCAACCGCCCCGTGGATGTAGGCATGTATTTTGCCGAACCACATTAAATCTGTGCGTCCTCTTTTGTGTTGGTTTGTTTTGTGTTTTCTCGTTGGTTCTCTCTTTGTATTCCGCATTGATTCTTATTGGTTTGATTATTGATTCGTATTCGCGCACAACAAGTGGTATCAGAGCTGTTGGTTCGACCTAGAGAGAGATGGCGGGTGATGCAGATGCAACCAAGGAAGTTGTGGGATCAAGTTCATCAAGAACAACGATTCACAACGCAAAATTTGAAGTTGAAAAATTTGATGGGACAAACAATTTCGGGATGTGGCAATGTGAGGTTTTGGATGTTCTTGTTCAACAAGAACAAGATGTTGCTTTGGAAGTTGAAAAACCTAAGGATATGTCCGAAGCAGATTGGAAGAAGTTGAATCGAGTTGCGTGTGAGACTATTCGGCTCTTTATTGAGAAGGCTCAGAAGTACGATTTGATGAGGGATACCGTTGCTGCGGTGTTGTGGAAGAAGCTCGAAGACAAATACATGAGGAAAAGTTTGGAGAATCGGCTGTATTTGAAGAAGAGACTTTTTCGCTTCACCTATACGGAAGGTATGTCTATGAATGCTCATGTGGAATCATTTAATAAATTATTGGCTGATTTGTTAAATTTGGATGAGCAAATTAAGGATGAAGATAAAGCCCTAATTCTGTTGAATTCATTACCTGAAAGTTATGATCATTTAGCAACTACTTTATTATATGGAAAAGATACTGTGAAATATGAAGATGTTGCAAATGCTTTGTTGAATAATGAAACTAGGAGAAGGGATAAGATGGTTGATAGAGAAACTTCTGAAGCGTTGATTGTAAGGGGCAGGACTGAGACTAGATCTGAGTCCAAATCTGGGAAAAAGGGAAACAAATCTCGTTCCAAATCGAAAGGAGTTTCAAAGGATAGGAAAATACCGGCCAAAGATGAATGTGCTTTCTGTCATGAAAGGGGGCATTGGAAAAAGGATTGTCCAAAGCTGCGAAATAAGGGAAATTCGACTGCAAATGTGACTGTTGATAATTTAGAAAGTGGCGAGGATGTTTCTTTTGCACTTGCTTCTAGTCCCTCACTTTATCAAGAAGTATGGTTTCTTGATACAGCAGCCTCCTATCATATGTCTTGGAAAAAGGAGTGGTTTACTTCTTTGGAGTATATGGATGGTGGTGTAGTTTTGATGGGAAATGATGCACCTTGTAAGAAGGTAGGAATCGGGAAGATTGAATTGCTAATGCACGATGGTCTTATTAGGGAGCTTTCAGATGTATGGTATGTACCAGATTTGAAAAAGAATCTGATTTCACTAGGTGCTTTGGAGGCCAGTGGATTGAAATTTGCTAGTGAAGGTGGCATTCTGAAGGTGACTAGCGGATCACTCGTGGTGATGAAAGGGCAAAGAAAGAGGAACTTGTTTTTCTTGCAGGGAAAAACATATTTGGGTCAGGCTGCCAGTGTAACTGAGAAGCCTAAACAGTTTGTTCCCGACTCTACCAGGTTGTGGCATATGCGACTCGGGCATGTAGGAGAAAAGGCCTTGCAGGGGCTTGTAAAGCAAGGGTTGCTTAAAGATGCTAAAGGGTGCAAGTTGGAATTTTGTGAACATTGTGTTTTGGGTAAGCAAACTAGGGTGAAATTTGGTACAGCTGTACATCAGACAAAGGGTATCCTCGATTATGTGCACACAGATGTTTGGGGCCCTACTCAGACACCTTCTATGAGTGGTAGACACTGGTTTGTTACTTTTGTTGATGATTACTCCAGACGAGTTTGGGTATATACCATGAAGCACAAAGATGAAGTTTTGACATTGTTCACAAGTTGGAAGAAGAAAGTTGAAAATCAGACTGGTAGGAAGATTAAGGTTCTGAGGTCAGATAATGGAGGGGAATATAAGAATGATCCGTTTCTGAAGTTGTGTGAAGATGAAGGGATCCAGAGGCACTTCACAGTTAGGAAGACTCCACAGCAAAATGGGGTTGCAGAAAGGATGAACAGAACCTTACTTGAGAAGGTAAGATGTATGTTAGCACAGTCTGGGTTGAAGAAGACATTTTGGGCAGAAGCTGTTATATATGCAAGCCACATCGTCAACCGTTTACCATCAGCAGCACTTGAAGGCAAAACGCCTATTGAGGTATGGAGTGGTAAACCTGCATCTGATTATAGTTTTTTGCATATATTTGGTTGTCCTGCTTATTTTCATGTAACTGAAACTAAACTTGATGCAAGAGCCAAGAAGGCTATATTTGTTGGTTTTAGTACTGGTGTCAAAGGTTACAGGTTGTGGTGTCCAGAACAGAAGAAGTTAGTAATCAGCAGAGATGTGACTTTTGATGAGACCAGCATGATTAGCTCGGGACAGTCGACTGGTGGTATAGGACAGTCGACTGGTGAGCAGCAGAAGAGTGGGACAGTTCTTCAACAGGTGAGTAGAAGAAGTTCGGGACAGTCGACTGATGAACAGGAGCAGTCGACTGATGGTCCAAAACAGCAGAATTGTGGGAGCTCGGAACAGTCGACTGGTGGCAATAACCAGTCGACTGGTAGGAGAGTTTTTCAACAGGTGGAGTTAGAAAAGTTGTCAGTTGAAAATCCTGTTCCTGTCCAAGATGAAGATGATGTGGTTGATACTGAGAATGATGAAGAAGTTCCTATCCAGCAGGAAGAATCAATTGCAGTAAGAAGGCAAAGAAGAGATATCAAACGACCGTCTCGCTTTACAGATACAGTTGCGTTTGCTCTTCCCATTGTGGATGATGAAGTTCCCTCCAACTTCAAAGAAGCCACTAGAAGTTCAGAAAATGCAGATTGGAAAGTTGCTATGGATGAAGAGATGAACTCTCTTCATAAGAATAAGACTTGGGATCTAGTGCAACTACCAAAGGGGAAGAAAGCAATCGGTTGCAAGTGGGTGTATACAAAGAAAGAAGGTCCAAAAGGCAGTGTTCGGTTCAAGGCTAGACTAGTTGCAAAGGGGTATGCTCAACAGGAAGGAATTGACTACAATGAAGTGTTCTCTCCGGTTGTGAAGCATCCTTCTATTAGGATTTTGTTGGCATTGGTAGCACAGTTTGATCTTGAGTTGACACAGATGGATGTGAAGACTGCGTTCTTACATGGGGATCTAGATGAAGAGATTTATATGTTACAGCCAGATGGGTTCAAGACAGCTGGGAAGGAAAATTGTGTTTGCAGGTTGAAGAAGTCTCTCTATGGTTTGAAGCAATCTCCAAGGCAGTGGTATTTGAGGTTTGATCAGTTTATGAAGGTGCAGAGATATTCCAGAAGTGAGTTTGATCATTGTGTTTACTTCAGAAAGTTGCAGGATGGCTCTTTCATATATCTGTTATTATATGTGGATGACATGTTGATTGCCTCTAAGAATGCTAAGGAGATTCAAAATTTGAAGAATCAGTTGAGTTCTGAATTCGAGATGAAGGATCTTGGTGAAGCCAAGAAGATACTTGGGATGGAGATAGCTAGAGACAGGGCAAAGGGCACAGTGAGTTTGACTCAGAAACAATATCTTTTGAAGGTGCTGAAACGGTTCGGTATAGATGAGAAGACTAAACCAGTAAGTACACCCTTAGCCAGTCATTTCAGAATTAGTGCTTCTCAGTCTCCAAGTACAGATGAGGAGAGACAGTATATGGCAAATGTACCTTACACTAGTGTAGTTGGCAGTTTGATGTATGCCATGGTTTGTACTCGACCAGACATCTCTCAGGCGGTGAGTATGGTTAGTCGATATATGCATGATCCAGGCAAGGAGCATTGGCAAGCAGCTAAATGGATTCTAAGGTACATAAGTGGCACCACAGATGTGGGTTTGAAATTTGAAAGGGATGACAATATTAGCAGGTTATTGGTTGGATATGTTGATTCAGACTATGCAGGTGATCTAGATAAGAGGCGGTCTACTACAGGCTATTTGTTTACGATGGCTAGAGCACCTATAAGTTGGAGGTCAAATTTGCAGTCCACTGTAGCGTTGTCTACTACTGAGGCTGAATACATGGCGGTTGCTGAGGCCATGAAGGAAGCCATTTGGATACATGGACTTTTGAAGAGCTTGGGGATTCATCGGGAGAAGGTGGAGGTACACTGTGACAGTCAGAGTGCTATTCATTTAGCGAAGAACCAAGTTCATCATTCGAGGACCAAACATATTGATGTCCGTTATCACTTTGTGCGTGATTTGATAAAGGATGGTGATATTCATTTGGTGAAGATTGGGACAGCTGATAATCCTGCTGATATGTTGACCAAAGTTGTTGGAGCAGCCAAGTTCAAGCATTGCATGAACCTGGCTAATATTTTGCATGTTTGATGATTTGGAATGGGCGGTTGGAATAATGCTTCGCTATTTGTTCGCCTAGTATGTGATATCATACTAAGGTGGAGTTTGGATTTGTTGTTACATTTGATGATGAGCATTTGGAGTATTTGTGGAGATTGCTTGGGCTACTTGGAAGATCTTGCCAAGGTGGAGATTGTTGGTTGGTGGAAGATCTCGCCAAGGTGGAGATTATAGGATAATGGCTCGATTCTGGTTCAGATTGTTTTGGAGTATCTGCAGCAAAAGAAAGTTACAGCATAAGTCGACTGATAGAAGGATCAGGCGACTGTCCAGAGAGTTTTCGAAGGCTAAAGATACAAGTAGCAGCAGAGGATCAGTCGACTGATCGGTCGACTGCCAGATGGATTGCCAGTCGACTGGTAAGTCGACCAGTCGACTGTCGACGAGATTTTGAACTAGATCAGGCCCAATTCGAAAAGGCCCAATAGTTTCCCTATAAATACACTTGTTAGGGTTTTGTAATCTGAGACGAAAATTAGAGATCCCTATTTCGGTTTTGCAGCCGTCATTATTTGTAAGGGTTTGTTTTCGCCCATTGGTGATAATTTGAAGAAGAAGAAACCCCAACCGCCCCGTGGATGTAGGCATGTATTTTGCCGAACCACATTAAATCTGTGCGTCCTCTTTTGTGTTGGTTTGTTTTGTGTTTTCTCGCTGGTTCTCTCTTTGTATTCCGCATTGATTCTTATTGGTTTGATTATTGATTCGTATTCGCGCACAACAGGATGATCCCCCCTCCCTTCCTCTACTAATCATTTCCGCCAGTCCATCTGCTACAATAGCAAAAAGTAGTGGAGACAAGGGATCTCCCTGCCTTAAGCCCCTTCTGCATTTTATTTCTTTACCCCGCTGTCCGTTGATCTGAATCGAGGACTTCCCCCCTTGGACGCACTTCCTCATCCATGATCGCCATTTCTCACCGAACCCTTTAAGCTTAAGCGCTTCGTTGACGCACTCCCATTCCATCGAATCATATGCTTTTTCAAAGTCTATTTTTAAGATAAATCCGTCTGCCTTATTCCTGAGCCCTCTATATATAGTTTCGTGTGCAAAGGCCATACTGTCCATAATATCTCTACCCTTGATGAAACCGCTTTGCATCTCACCCACCACTCCTTCCATTTGCGGTGACGACCTTTGCGCTAAAACTTTTGTAATGATTTTGAAAGATCCGTTCAGCAGACTGATGGGCCTGAAATCATCTACCCCGGTAGCTTCTTTCTTTTTGGGGATAAGAACCACGCTAGCATAGTTCAACCTATCCAAGTCCGCGCTTCCGTTGTGGAATTCATCGAATATATTCAGTAGATCCGCTTTGATAATATCCCAATATATCCTGTAGAAGAAAATTGGGAATCCATCTGGCCCCGGTGATTTGTCCTGACCCAATGACTTCACCGCATGAAGAACCTCCTCTTCCAAGAAAAGACCCTCTAAGTCAACACTCCCATCAATTCTTGACGAGCTCCACATGTCGGGAAGAAGCTTGTTCTTGTATACCTTATTGGTTCCTAATATGGCCTTGAATCTTTTGTCGAATTCGTTCCCAATAATTCCTACGTTCTCTATCCAGGACCCATCGATCAGGAGTCCAGAAATGCGGTTCATTCTCCTCCTTCCGTTAGCCAACTTGTGGAAGAATTTAGTATTCGCACCCCCCTCTTTAAGCTATTGCACCCTAGCTCGTTGCTGCCAGTACTCTTCCTCCATCTCTCCAATCTGCTGCATCTCAATTCTAGCTATGAGTATCTCGTCGGATTCTGCTTGCATTAGGTCCCTCCCTTCTTGGATCTTTTCCAGGTTTTCTACCTTAATGCCCAGTTCCCTCAATTTATCTTTATTAGCTCCGAATTCCACCCTCGCCCACTCCTTGATCTGCTTTCTCAATCTTCTCATCTTTTCATTCCAACTCCCTACTGCGGACACCTCCATGGTGTTGTCGTTCCAAGATTCCTGGATAATCTGGCGAGTAGTGTCCGACAGCGTCCATACTTTTTCAAATCTAAACGGATATTGTTTTTTGATGTACTCCTCTCCACACTCCAACAGTAAAGGCAGGTGATCAGATGTAAATCTCGTTATAGTCTTGCATTTGGCCAGAGGAAACAAGTCTTCCTAATCTGTGGACACCAAGATCCTATCGAGCTTTGCTAAAATCGGCTTCGACTGCATATTGGACCAAGTAAACTTTCTGTCTATCTGCTCTATCTCCATTAACTCTAGGTCGTCGATGGTGGCGTTGAAGTCTAACCATTTTCATTGATTCGACCATAAGGGAGAAGCCAAAATTTTATATCGAGGAAGCAAAATATTGAAACTCTACAGAAAAAATCTAACCACTAGTATAATTAAATTTTCTTGCATATGACCATCACATCTCTATATATATATCCTCTCAAATATATGTATACTCTCGAAATTTACGTAACTACTCTCTTGGGAAAAAAGATGAGGAGTCTTAGCTAGCTTCATACCAAAATAATATCATGCATTGTAAACAATACTTTGTTTGTATCATGTAAAAATACAAAATTTGTGAAATACATTTTTTTTTAGAGAGAGCAGACGAAAACATACGTGTTGAGCTAGGTTTAAAGTGATGAAATTTTGACAGCCACCGTGATCGATAATGCTTTAACAAGACGATTGGTTAGATTTTAAGCATCTCCAACCAATCGAAGGATTGTCGACATGTTGTCTATTAATGATGAATACTAGGAACGGAAAAATAAGTGACAGATAATTCAAATATATATATATATAAGTTAAGAGTTTGAAAGTAATTCCATGGTGTTTCAAAAGCAAGACAAGTATATATAATTAGCAGACCAAAAAAAAAAAAAAAAAGGTTACCAGATAAATTCAGGCAAGAGCGAACTCCATTATTAAACTTTGGTTGTAGTTCAAGGTATTCATCCCTGCAAAAACTATATAATTGGAAGCGGGAAAGCTTTATTAGGAAGGAAATAAAAAAAAATTAATGGTATGTAATATTAGGAAGATTAATTTCTTAATATATGGTGTGTGATTCCTGTGATAGCCCTGATGAATAATACCACGTGTCTTACTTCCTTCCTAAAAAGTTTCATTCCTTTTATGTCCTCTCATATAATTTCCACACTTACCCTAAACTGAATTTCTAGAAAAGAAATCTGACTTTTTATAGAAGGGAGAAGACACATGGCATTCATTGGATTTGGGGCTAATAGTAAGCAATGATGGGTTCACTTTTCACTACTCAGCGAACCTAATCCGAACCCTCAAGCCAAAAGATCCATCCTCTTATTTTGAATTTTGAGTAGCATATCCATTAATTCATTAACAGAGAAATGACAGAATACCCCTTTTCAATTGTCGATTACTGGATGCATTCCTCTGTGATCCATAGGGATCTTTTTTTTTTTTTTTTTTTTTTTTTCTGAAAGGTAAAATAAAATTTTGTTGAAAAAACGAAATAAGACAAACATAGTCATCAAACTGATATTATATATGCTCCTAGTGCATTGCTTATGTCTGGATTCAAACACGTACTATTTTGTGATGATAGGTTCCAAAGTTGCGAACCCATTGATAGGTAGCAAGCACACTTCCAACTAGCAACCTAGTTGCGAACCCATTGATAGTTTGATTGAAATTGAACATTTCTCACAGAATCTATCAACCAAATTGGTCAAATACCCAAGTTACTTAGGTTGAAGTTGAAAAGTTATCTCCATGGATTAGGTAAAGAACTTAACTATCTACCTAAAAGTTTCAAAGACTTGGCATTAGAAACCAAGTCTATATATGATGAAATGTGAAAGGTTCATCAAATGCATGAAAAAAGTTGTTTAATCGATGATGTAACCTAATAAGAATTTCTTTAATTTTCTTTTCAAAGATAAGTTGGCCTACCCCGAACTAATTATTAATGCAGTGTGAATGGGTCATATGCAAGTCTTCTTCACACCAGGAGAAGGCTACAGAAATTTTTATTTTGATGAGTGAGAACAGTGTCATATTTTTGAGAAAATGATTAAGGATTCAGGATGCATATCACACAAGATAGGAGAGGGACATTTACCTTGGATTTTTGTGTAATGCAACATTTATCCATTACAAATATACAGGTCTATTAATAGTCTACTCTTTCTGTAACGAAAAATTGAGAATGTTTTCTTCACTTAAATCATTTGTATATCAGATTGAGAATGTTTTCTGTAACGAAAAATTGAGAATGTTTTCTTATCGTCGTTTTGAATCACTCAAATCATTTGTATATCAGATTGAATCACTCAAATCATTTGTATATCAGATTGATAAAGTTTTTGAGTAGGATCCACCTCTTTTTAACTACCATTGTCGAATGAGAGAAACTCAATTTTCAAGAAACCATGCAAGAACCCCAGGAGATCGATAGATTAAACTAGAAACAGTCTAGTTAAACTGTAATATAATCTTGCAAATAGAACAGAAATCGTCCGGACTCGCACTTCCAAGTTACACCCAACAGGGTTTCTTTTATTGTGATGAAAAACTACCCAAGACAAGCTTAAGCAGATTTGAGAACTTGAGCATGCTGGCGAATGTGATCATCAATGAAAGTTGCGATGAAGTAGTATGAATGGTCATAGCCCGGGTGCATCCGGAGTTTTACAGGAGCACCAACACTTTTGCATGCCGTTTCGAAATTGTGTGGCAGTAGCTGATCTGGCAAGAACTTGTCCTCTTCGCCCTGTAAGTCAACAGCATTTACAAACAGTCAAATACAGATGCCAATGTGAGTACCGATACAGTAAAGCAGAATAT
Organism: Hemerocallis citrina; assembly: GCA_017893485.1. Classification (NCBI taxonomy): domain Eukaryota; kingdom Viridiplantae; phylum Streptophyta; class Magnoliopsida; order Asparagales; family Asphodelaceae; genus Hemerocallis; species Hemerocallis citrina. The sequence continues at coordinate 95,754,183 of CM030367.1, forward strand.
AAGAGATACAGTGCTAAATCAAGGTTCTAAAGAGCAACTGTCGAGGATATTTCGGTGACACTCAGTAAATTAATTTTGGTACGATGTTGTGTTAAAGATATATGCCCATATATGGTCAAGGAAACTGTTAGATTTATTATATGTCATGACTATCATTTGTCTAAACTTTTAAGTATTAATGGACGAGTTAAATAGTTATTGGCAGCTACAATCTTGAGAAATGACCCTGACACTACAGAAACACTCCCAAATTAAGAGGAAGGTGACGGGATTTGTACTTATATTTTAACACACGCGACAGATCAAGCGCACATTTTGTGAGGAGAGATTATGACTTTGTGCAACGATTTTTTTTTAAATAATATATCGGAATATGTGTGCTATAGGTGGGAAATGAATCTGGATAGCTCTGGTACCATGAGACCAAACCCTGCCACTTCACTGAAACTCTTAAGTTTGTTATGGTGAATACAAAGGAATTTGTATTTATATTCTAACATATCTCAATCCAAAAATATAAATAAATTTTGGCCGACATTTTTGCACCAACATGTCAGATAACATGTTGGGTGTCATTTGGAATATTGACATGTAGGGTTTGACCCGAACTGCTGAAAACCTAAAGACGATATAGGATATTTACTTTATATGGACGGTTGCTGCCTTTAAAATATAATATACATTGTAAGCAATTGGCTTAGTGTATAAGGCTATGGAATGACACAAGTGCGCAATCATAGCGGTTTCAATAATAATGTAAAAGGGGACAATTGTCTGTTTAACCAAACTTGGTTATTATTTACAATACAGATAAAGCCCGAAAAGGATTCAGCAGGAAGAGTATAAAGTAAAGAATTTTCAAAACAGGTGAAAGTCACAGGGCACTCCCTAGTCAGAAGCAGATTTCATCAACATAGCATACGACCATACAAGTCAAAAAAATCTAACACCACCAAAACCCAAGACAACTTTAACTCTCCAACAACACTAAGACAAGTCTCCGGCATCTGTACTATTAGGCACCGAATGACCCTTTTGTTAGACTAATGACATAATAGCATAAATACAGACAGGCGATTTTGTGAGACCAACTCCAAAAGCATTAACAAATCAATAGTTCACTTGATGTTCATGTAACAAATTTTCACATTAATCTTTAATCTTTCTTAGCCTAGAAGAGAATGTAAGGATTGCTTCCACAGTGCAACAAATGTAAAATTGCATAATTTTTTAGGCAGATTTCCATATTTGATAGCAATAAAAATTTATGGCGAGCCCCTCTCTTGCTCATAGACTTTTAGGATATGAATTGAGCAACAGCTAGGGCATCAGATTGACAGTTGGGTCTCAAAATTCTCTCATTTTTTAACGGTCCCCTGTGATCAATGCAAATCTGAATTAATTGGGACAATGTTCCTGCTAAATTTATCTTAGTAAGGAAGCCCTAAACTATGCACTAAAATAAAGTGAATCCAAATTTGGTTATGAGGCAACAGTTCACAGTTGCTAGCACGAGAGAAAGATACTAGACTTGGATTACATGCTTCATGCTATCATTAGAAAGTACTATTTCGGATTTACCCAGATACTTCTTTTAATATATCAGATATTAACACTTGCTTGTTCTATAGTTTATAATAGAGCTGTTACCCAGATACTCAGGCCATGCCAAATTGGAATTGAGCCCAACAGTACTTCCAATATGTCTAATAATATTGATAAAAGAAAGGTACTGGCACTAAGTAACGATACCATGTTTTGAAAATGCTACTTATGCTAGTACCCAAACTTTAAAAACCAATATGACGCATACAGGTCGTGGATGAAGATGCAGGAGTGAGGTCATCTGTTAAACAAGGTAATCAGGTTGAAGGCTCAAAGGCACTGGGAGGTTATGTTTTTTAACATAAAACTGACAGGTCAAACATGATAACTATTTAACCATGCCTTCATAATTTTCAGGAATAAACTTTCAAAAATTTCCTCATGCCAATTGATTCTTTAATGAGAATCAGACCGGAAGTAAAAGTAGGATCAAAGGAATTAACTGTAAGAGAAACTATTAGTATTGCCCACAAGGCTTAATGATGCAATACATGGTATAAGAAACTGAAAAGCCTGAAGAACAGGAGATAAGAATATTCTTATTTAAGGTTGGGAAATATTTAGCAGGTGAAGGTTAGTATTTTAAACAGATGAAATATGTTAGTTAAAAAAAAATTGTGGAGATTTTGAAATTTTCTAATGAATCGAATATGAACTTTTACCATTGTATATGAACTAAGGAGACAAAATATCTGTACAAACTTAAGTTAAATTTGTAAGGGTATGACAACTTTGGGAGGAAATGGTTGACCAAAATGGAAGAAAAGCTTAGAATTTCATAATTCATTTTGCTTTTATGTTAGCACAGACTACTTGGCAATGATTACAAAAGCATAAACAATCTTGAAATTTCTCATATATGAGCTTCTTCACTGAAGCACCAAGGTCCAAAGTTCATCGAATGTGAATCCTCCGTATCATTCCACTTTGCTGCACAAACATCTCTCTTGCAACTCTTTTCTCTGGCAAGAATCTACATTCCTCCTTATTAACCACCCATGTGCAAGTGTTGTTCAAATTACTATTTTAATATGTTTTCTTTTTTTTACGGGAAAGAACATGATGGGATAGCATCCCCCACTTATCTCATATGTTTATGCAAATATAAACCAATTATTGAATACTATCTGAAGGAATAAATATTTGACGCCAAAAGGCAAATAACAGCAAAAGAATTGATTT